>JAOXJP010231978.1:0-10547 GCA_025762735.1 Platanus orientalis | reverse complement strand
GCTCCACGAGTGTGTTCCTAGGGGAGAACAGTGTTCTTCCTGGGGGGGGGGGGGGTGTTGATATATATTGATTTGTCTCTCCTAACACCTTAAGGTTTTGGGAGAGTTGGTTAGTTCACTGTTAATAGTGAATTAACCAACGCTCCCAAAACTGTAAGGTGTGTTAGGAGATGTAGAAATTTATATACTTCAAACCTACTGCCCATGGTTTTTCTTTTCTTTTTGTCTGAAATAAAAATAAATGAATATCTTCATCCATTCAACTGCATGACAATATTAGTGAGCCAATGAGTATCAGCAAGTCGGAGTCCATTTCATTACTCTTCCTTTAGATTTTCACCTTATTATTGGTCAAGGCCTAGAAGTCATTGTTAGGACACAGGAACCAGTGTGTATTGTCATAAATTTTAGAGGTTTATGGTAGATTTCAGAATTTTCTAATGTTTGATCCCCAAGTTTCACAACTGCCAACAGGTATTTACTATATGCTTGTTGCTTTCTGTGAAATTTTCTAATGTTTTCTTCTTGGATGAACAGGGCAACTTAATGGATCTGGATTTGTTGAAGAGTTGCAGGGGCAGCATGGTATACTGAGAGAATGTATTGAACATCTGAGAGTGGTTGAATCATCAAGATCAAATCTTGTGTCTCGTTTAAGAGAGGCTCTTCAGGATCAGGTCTGTTGGATAGCAGATTCTATATAATATGAAGACTCGTATGAGTTGATGAAATCTTGTTTCATTTTATGCATGGCTTTTTATTAACACAGAACTGACTGGATGTTGTTTTCAGGAATTCAAGCTGGACCAAGTTCGTAATCAACTTAAGGTAATTCCTTAACATCTAAATCAACGCAACATGGTATGATTCAACCTCTCAGGAAATTTTCATCAGTGGTAGCAGTTTGTGCATGTTTATCAGTTTATGCCCTGGCATGGAGTGTTCTCAGTGGCTGCAGTTTTCATATTTGAAGTTCTTTTTTTCTGGGTATGCTTGCCCCTGTTTGATCCCTGAATAAAGCACTTTGTTACATCATACCGTTCTGCACAAGGTTTTAGACACCAAATAATATAGTTTGTTTCTCTTTACCACTACATTTATCTATTCTATTGAACTCGCTTTCTTATATTATCTGTTTTAAAACCATGCAGAGATCGCTTTAGCATGAATAGGATAACAATCAGGTTCAATAGAGATTGAGTCTGCTGGAGTTTGTGAATACTTTTTCTGCGTATAGGTATCAAAGGGTGTTTAATAGTCTTCTGTGAGAAAATGGATGTTTAATAGTCTTCTGTGAGAAAATGGAAATTCAATCTAAACTTCATTCTTTGCAAACGTCTTTAACCAAGGTTTTTTTTTTTAATCATTGTAAAATATTTACTTATCCCTTATATGACACATTTCTAATCAACATTGGCCATCACACCATTCTATGCTGTAGAACTTGATCCGGCTACATGTTGCATCTGGTCTTTCAATTACTACATAATCATCAATAAAAGTACGAAACTTGAAGTTGATTGCTTATCTATATTCAGACTAAACTTTTATATGTCAAATAGTCTAATACATGAAGATTTCAACTTTTTGTACATTAGATGCTTCCACCTGACAGAATTTGAAGTATCATAAAAAAATATTTATTTTTGATAGATGACAATAAATTTTGTTGATGTGATTATGGTAAACAAAATTGTAAATATGTGGGAAAGCATTTCTCAATACAAAAAGTGTAGCGTGTACAAGTATGTGTCAACTCACCATATCATTTCCCCTTCCACAAAAAAATATGTAGTGTCACAAAATCCTATAAATAACGCCCTAGTGCAATATTGGTTTGGGTGGAAAAGGAGCCGTGGATGTGGTTAAGATGTTATGGGCTGGTCCAGTTGGTTGCTTGAGCACTGGACTATGCTGAGGTGCAATATTTGGTAAGAGTGGAAAAGAAATTTTACGTATTGTCAATATATTGTTAGTGAACTGCTGTGGTTATCATGTGTAGTTGGTAGGATTATTTTTCATCTTTTCTGACAAAAAAAATTGTGGTGTTTTATATGCCCGTACAAAACAAAAACAATGTTGTGTCTTTTTTCTTTTTGAAAATAATAGAGCATTCCATTCTTCGAACACTCATTTATGTTCCCATCAGAACACAAATTCCTCAAATCATGCATAACTTAGCTCATACTACGTAATGCCTTGAGAATGATCTTGTATATTTGCTTCGGTTGAAAGTTTGCCTTAGATGGAGAAGGAGGACGAAGAAGAGAAAAAGAAGAAAATGTATGGGAAGGAAACCGTGGGTTGACTTGTGGCCTACACATGTATTTTATTGTATGCATTATTGAGTAACATAAGTTACCTTTTACATAAGTGTAAGGCTCATACACCATTTACACATACATATTATAACTTGGATGTGTAGGCCCATTCAACACTCCCCCTCAAGCTGGATTATGAATGTCATGCATACCTAGCTTGCCAATAATCTCATGAAGTCGCACTTTAGTTACCCCTTTGGTTAGGACATCAACCAGTTGTTCAGTAGTTGCAAAAGGAGTACAAGTCAATCTTGATAACAATTTCTCTCGGATGAAATGCTTGTTCATTCCAATGTGTTTAGTACGGTTGTGCTGTACTGGATTATGAGATATACTGATAGCTGCCCTGTCGTCACAGTATAAACACATAGGAATTTTGATGACAAATCCAATCTCTTGGAGTAAGGTTTTCAGCCACAACACCTCACACACTCCATGAGCCATAGATATATATTTTGTCTCAGCACTGGATCTAGCCGTAATTGATTGCTTCTTACTCTTCCATGTCACAAGATTACCTTCCATGTCACAAGATTACCGCCCATAAAAGAACAATACCTTGATGTGGATTTGCAATTTGTAGCTAAACGTACCCAATCCGTATCAGTATACACTTCAACTCTCATATGACCATGATTGGAAAATAGCAAACCTCTGCTTGGAGCTTATTTTATGTATCTCAAGATTCTATGCATAGCTTTAAGGTGAGGTGTCCTTGGAGCATGCTTAAATTGGATGACAACACCAACAATAAAGGCTATATCAGGTCTTGTGAGAGAAAGATATATAAGCTTCCCCACAAGATGTTGGTACTGTCCAACATCAATTACTGGTCTTCCATCTTAGTCATTAAACCCATGGTTTGCTTCAATTGGATTCTTTGCAGTTCTCGCCCCTAACAATCATGTCTCAATCAACAAATCTAGTATGCATTTTCTTTGGGAAATGAAGATACCTTTTCTTGAACGAGCTACTTCAATTCCCAAGAAATACCTCAATGACCCCAAGTCTATCACCTTAAACTCACTATTAAGATGAGATTTCAAGCATTGTATCTCTATTGAATCATCCCAATAGACAATCACTACAGTAGTCCCCTTTTGTGTATGCTTAACAAACATAGTATGATCTGCTTGAGATTATCTATATCCCACCTTCTTTAGAATTTCACTAAACCTCTGGAACCAAGCACGTGGAGACTGTTTGAATCCATACAATGTTTCCTAATGGAGTTCATCTTCACCACTAATGCAAAGGTTTCCTGGTAATCAATGTCGTGTGTCTAAGTATATTCTTTTGCAACCAACCTTGCTTTATATCTTTCAATGGATCCATTTGCCTTGTATTTGATATTTTAGACCCACTCACACCCTACAAGTTTTCCTATTGGAAGGTTTACAAGTTCCCATATCCTAAACTTTTCCAAAGCTGTCATTTCTTCACACATGGTATCCCTCCATTGGGATTGGGAAATAACCTCTTTTAGACTTGAAGGAAGAAATGATGATGATGACCTTTCTTCACCAACACACTCCCCCTGAAGGGAGGGGAGGGGAAGAAAAGAAAAAAATGAATACACTCAAAGAATGTAACATTAATAATAATTTTGTTTTCCAGAAATTGGGTGATAACACTTATTACCCTTTTGTGACGAGGGATATTGTTGCGGAAATTGATGGAAAACAGTTTCAAATAATAAAATATGAATTTAAAAATTAAAATATGCAATTTTCAAACCAGGGGGAAAATTGTGATTTTGGCAGTTTTAAGAAAAATTACAAAAATACCTTTGGATGACATTAGAAATTTCCAAAATTCTCCAAATCAACAAGGTAGACTTTTTTGAGTGTGTGGTTAAAATTTCGAGTGATTTGGATCACTCTAGCTAGTAAAACTTTAAAATCCCTCCAAAATTTTTTTATTAGTAAACGTTAGTGGTTAATTTATAAGTAGGTGAAGACGGATTTTGAACCCAGGTCTGTGGTGCAGCATCAACAGACTTTACCAACTTAGCAAGCTAACATCTTCAAATCCTCAAAATTTTGAAGCTCCTTTAATGGAGTTCTTATAGAACTGGCAGGGCATCTTTTGAAATTTGGGGAGGAAGAAAAAAGGGAATCACAAAGAAAATTTAGGGCTTATCTAGTGGACTTAATAGGGAACAAAACCCTAAAAAAAATTAAAGGAAAAGGGGATTTTAAAGAGGGGTGATTTCAAGGTGTATGCAGCCCAAGAAATTCGTTTTCAAATTGATAGTTACCACTAAATTTAGATGGCTGTATCAAGAAATTAAATTAAGAAGAAACAAGGGAGTTGTACAATTGTACTAGGGAAACGTATGGGCAGATTTACCTGATCAGATTAGTGAAGTATCTTTGAAGTTGTACCTTGCGATTTGCATGCTAGTGATATTTGGATGGCTCCCATCGTGGGTACTAAATTCTGCAATTTTTTTAATATTTCAGCAGTGTAGTTCTTCTAATCTCTTGATGAACATAGCAAACACAAGAGGATAATTAGGAGGAAAACTGATCACAAACACAAAGGAGAGGTAGAAGAAAGAAGATGATGGAAGCAAAGGTTGATAGAGATAGACTGATGTAGGCGTTGTGAGAAGGAAGAAGCGGTATGGAGTTGATGTTGTGTGGGGAGAGAGAGAGACGGGAGAGATTAAGAGAGGGGGGAGAGAGAGAGAGAGAGAGTATACCACTCATGGGTATTTAACTCACAATTTCTATCAAAATCTCACATCATTCAATGATTGACTAAAGAGGGGAAGGCCTCCCTTGTAAAGAAATTACATGAAGGGAATTAGATAGTTTCCAAAAAATGAAACTTCTAATTCTTTGAACCAAAATAATAAAATAAGAAGCTAAATTGGTGGGATTCTTAGGTGTAGTCGACCACCTCTCAGGCTCCACCACTACCAAAATAAAAATGAGCAAACTTCTAATATATCCTTTGGCCAATGGCCTTATTACATAACTATGCCCCAAACAAAACAAAACAAAAAAAAAAACCATAAAAATGACACAAAAGACCTTATTACACAAAAAAGTCCCCCCCTCCATGTGCAACACTCTTATGACTTCTTAGGCTTTGTCTTCTGCCTCCACATGGGATACTTGAGGTCCAGCCAAGTGATAGATGCTGCATTAATTCCCCATCTCTTGGAAAACTCAACCCCATTGAGTTTGGGAGGAAGACCAAGAATTCTTTCACCACCATAAGACACACGTTGTAGAAGGAATGAATCCACCAATTTCTTGAGCTTTGGGAGGGTGGGATCTTGGCTTAAAACCATCTTTATCATTGATTTGTAATGCTTGAAGGTATAAGTGTTGTTGTAACCACAATGTTGTGCCTTTTTATCAAATAACCAAGGTTAACCAAGGAGAATGTCACACACCTTAATGGGAAAAATATCACACTGAACTTTGTCACTGAAGCCACTAATAGAATATGGAACTAAGCATCTTTATTGAATCTTTATACTAGTGTTGTTGTCCCATGCAACCTTGTAAGGATTAGGATGCGATTCAGCTTTTAAACATAGTTTTTTCATAGCTTTCTCAAACACTACGTTGGTACAACTACCACTATCAATGACCATGGAGCAAACTTGGCTATTGCAACGAACTTGTGTCTAGAATACTGGTATGATGCCAATCTTCTTCCTTTATGGCTAGAAGCGGAGTCAGGATTTTCTGATAGGGGGGCAAGTAAAAAAATCTAGTTAAAAAATATATTAATATACTGAAGTGTATATTATTTACTCAAAGAAATAATTCTCATCAAAAATCCATTTACAACTATGTACCATTCGCTTACAAATAATTGCCCACTAAAAATACATATACAATTATAGTGGCAATTGCCCACGACAAGGCCACATGTTTTGAAATCGTTGGATGATCTTCTCATTATTGATGTTATTAAAAACATCTTTCTCAATATACATGATTAAACAATCATTCATCCATTCATCTCCCACGTATACCCTTAACTTAACGCGATTAATAAATGGGTCGTGTTCGGGTTAACCCATATAATCATATACCCTTAACACGACATGCAACCCACCAACACGAATTGCCATGCCTATTTCTGCATTCCTCACAGAGAATCTACCCTCATCCATGGGTTTGAATCATCTCCAATCTGAATCCGACTATTGTATATCACACCAGTACTAATCAGTGGGTGACATGATTCATGACGAAGGGTGTATTGCCGAGTTCACATCAGCTCCAGTCTGTCTGGACAGATACTATACCAGTCTACTCAAGATGTGACCAATGCTTGACAAATGGTACATTGTAATAAATACTACTTATTTATTGTATATTTACCGTAATACCCTCCTTTGAGCCATATGTATTAACCTAAACACCTTTGAAGCTTATGTATGTATTAACTTAGCCATATTTATTTACATATGTATATAAATATACAATCAATTTTGCTTTTGCATATTGAAGCTTGCACCCTTCTAGCATATCATACCACCTGAAGAAAGCCTTCATGCGATGCTTCCAATCCAAGAAGGTGTCTATATTCTGCTCACCACTAAAGTCTAGAACATCCAGTTTGACATGTTTCTCAATTTCATGATGGACAACATTTGGTTGATTCACAATCATGTGATTCTGCTCCTGCCTAGCATGTATCTCCTCATGATGTATTGTATGAGAGGCATCATGAGCTATACCCTTAATATACTGATGTGGAAGAGGGGTCGAATTGGAGGAACCTACTGCCTGTATTGGTGATTTTTCAGCTTGTTCATTCTTGGATAAAGTTGTTGTAAGGGCTTCAATAGATTCTCTTATAGATCTCAACTCATATTCAAAACCATCCATTCTAGAATTCATTTGCACTTTTGTAGCCTTTAAATCTCGAACTTGAGTCTTAACCTCAGCAGATAGATCATTTTTACTAACCCCCATGGTGAAAACCAGTCCAGAAAGACCCTGGGAACAGTTCTAAAAGAAGAGATGAGAGAAGAATCTTGAGGTTCAACTCATGCCAAAGAGAGAAAATTCTGGAGCTGCCCATGGACAACAACCACTACACACCAATTTTAAATCAATATTCTTCAGTCCATCAATCAAAGGGTGGGACTCTGGCCTTTAAATAAGGCTTACAGAGCAAAAGGGTTAGAAAGTTTCCATAAAAGGAAACTTCTAACTCGTAGACTAACTTCTAAGAAAAATAAAGAGACTAAATCTATAGATTGCTTAGGGGTTGTCGATCAGCATTCTTGGGTCCCACTTTGACTTTAAAAAATGGAAAAAATCCTATTCTACCCTTGGTCCATGGGACCTTATTACATAGGCATACCACTAACTTAAAATAAAAATAAAAAACCAATAAGATGGCTCCAAAGGCTTTATTACATAACAACTAACAAGACATAAAAAAATGTCCCCCTCCCATGTGAGATATCTCTAGGACTTCTTACTTTTGGGCTTGGGCCTCCATAAAGAGTACCTACAGCCATCCTGCATCACATAAGATGTCTACAATCCTCCTCTTGTGACAAATATATGTAAACCTCATCCATGGGAGGAAGGGGATCTTGGCAAGAATCTGTACATGTATAGGCTCATAGTGTTGGTGTAAGCCAGCTAGTAGCTCAAAGATATGAGTTTCTTGTACCTCATGATTGTATAATGTTGTATCCTTAGTGCATGCCTTAAAGGTCTTATAGAAATGAATCTCTACCCACAAACTACGAAGTGTGGAATAATATACAGCCAAAGCCTGATCACCCAGTCTCAATTGGGATACCTTTTTATGCAAATCATACATGGCGAGTCTTGTTCCTTCCTTTGAATAAATCTTAGATCACCTTAACTGTAGGTAAGAACAAATAATTGTTGGCAATATGTGGTTTCATAAGTGAAGAAGTCATGATATAACCATTGCATTCTCTGCTTCCCATTTGGCAAACGTAGATTCCTTAGAACTAGGCATTGTTGAATCACCAGTCAAGTATGTTGCTTTGCATTTCCCAGTTATATATAACTTGGCTGATTGGGACCAAGCCAGAAAGTTCGTTTCATCCAAACGAACTTCAGTGATAAGTGTGGTTGGGGACTCGTTCACAACCTCACCAATACTGCTTTCTTCTTTATTTGTTGATGTGCCAGAATTTTGACTCAGTTCAGATATTGTACCATTTGGGCAGATTAAAAACTAACACCTCCAAGCAACAATCAAACCTACACAGGTCTGCAAAACGACAACTACACGAGGTTACACATCCTCCCAATCAACCACAACAATGCACCAACTAGAATTTGTTGACTCCACCCACATCAGTGACTGGGGAGCCCAGACAACTTAGAAATAGCTAAAACAACCAATAATGGTTTGCAAAAACATCACACAGCCCCCCCCCCCTCTCCCACTTCCCAAGAAGCCCAACATACAGAGGTATTGCACGGATTAAGAAAAAACTCAAACAAAACTCAAGTTATGGGGGGGGGGGGAGGTAACCTAACTCCATGAAAAATGTCATTGCGCCTTTAATACTCAACCAAATTGAGTAAGACTTGTTGCATCAGATTCCTTATAAAAAGTAATCCATCCACTTCAGATTAATCACAAAAAATAAAATAAATAATAATAATATGATCAGATCGAACATATTCGTCAAATCTGGATTTTTCAAAATTTTCCACAAAATCTCTCAAAAACCCTACTTCCCAGCATAAAATTTTTTGCAAAATTGCTGGTAATTACTGATAAATCATAATCTACTCACTGGTGAACTTTTGAGGTCTGACACACTGTATGACTTCTGGTGACGTCAGCCCTACTTTTTGTCCAGCATGTCGAGGTTCGGTAGAAACTTACTCCCGCTCTGATACCAAGTTGAAAACCAACCTCTTGAGTATTTGGATCTGTAGAAAAAAAAAAGAAAGAAGAAAGGAGAGGGGAGAGAGATAGTTTGGGAGAAATGGTATGAGAGTATTAGCACTCCATACGTATGTATTATTAGTTATATAGTAAGAATGGATGTGTACTTCAATCCATACCCTCGTATGAATACATAATTACCCGAAAAAATACACATGTCAGAATAAGACTATTATACCCTCCTTTCATACTTTTTTTTTTTTGATCGGTAAAGAAGAATTTATTAATGTCAGACTACATGCTTATGATTTAACAAAAATATGGCCCTAGATGACAAAACCGAATTTATGCAGTTGATCCCAGGTAATTGGATAAAGCTCTGTTGAGTTGAGTTGAATTGTAATCGTATTTCTTAGTAAAGGTGAAAGCTACTCTGAAATGTGACCAAGTCTAGTGATTTTAAGTCCCTTTTTTGTTCTTTTGTAAAAAGTAGTCTCTGGCCTGTATCTTTGCAAGAAGAAAAGTAAATTACCAAGTGTATTAGTTTTATTAGAATATTATAGATCAAATCTGGTTGTGGGAATGTATTTATGTTCTTATTTAATTTGTGATATATATCTTGCAAAATAGTTACATTACACAATTTTACGGTGTTTGGGTCATTCCCATTCTTCAATGTTGTCATATTTACATATTATAGTGACCTGGATTACAGTGTATTCATTATGTTATGATAGCCCCTTGGTTCTCAACTGTACACATGACGCACGTATTCAGCAATCTGGACAGTCCATTTGTCAGCTAGTTCTCATAAAACCATAAATTGGACTATTTTAACCATATGGAGAGTAAACTTTTCCCATGACTTTACTATCAGAGTGGAGATATTTTCTTCATGCATTATCCATACTGTTTGTTATGCCTGAGAATCTTGCAGAGTTGGTTTTCCAATGGGAAGGTGGTGCTAAAGCGGAAAGGGGTAAAATCTTTATCCGTTCTTTATTATAGGGCATTGTTTGGGGAATTTGGAAGGAGAGAAATAAAAGAATCTTCAAGGATAGAAAGAGATGTGTCTGGGCCATAGTTACCAAAACGAGAAGCGGGAAGCGAGGCTCAATAAATCCTTGGGAAACGAGAAGCGAAAACCGATTAAGAAACATATGGAGAATGGATATGAAGCGATTGGGAAACAAGTAAAGTGAAATTTGGAAGTAACTTCAAACCATTAGAAAAAAATGTTATAAAATGAAATAAAAATAATAGATTAATAAGTGATTACGAGTAGGTAGTAAATAAGAAGTCTACAACCAATAAGTACTTGTACAATAATTGATTACTAGTAGGAAGTAAATAACAATA
>JAOXJP010231977.1:0-24546 GCA_025762735.1 Platanus orientalis | reverse complement strand
TTGAGGTTGGCTATACATGTCCAAATACACCATTCCACTTTATCTATAACTATATCTGTTATAAAATTATAAGCATTTTTTCTCACTACTTTAAGTCAATTTTGACCCTCTCTCTCTCTCTCTCTCTCTCTCTCTCTCTCTCTTATTTGTTAGATGATGCTTGCAATTTTTAATGAGTAGGTTAGATGAGCTAATATAAGTAATTTTCTTTGGTTCCTCAATGAAATCTAAAATCTTCATATATTTTAGCCCATAAATTTATCTTTAAATCTTTTTCATTATTTTTTTTTACAGTTGAAGATACAAGTTTTAATTGCAACATAGAATTTGTATTCATTTATGTTTCTTCTACAAAATTGATTCATTTTTTAAAGTTCTGATCCAAAAAACTTCATATATGATATTTGCTTATCTTTGTTTAAAAATCGTAAGCATTGGAGATTGATAGAATTATTTATTGATCATGAGTTTTGTTTTTGTGTTTCAAAGAATACTATCAATGTCTCTAACTCTTGATGTTCTTATCTTATTTTTATCTATCTTTCGATAGAATCTTTGATTACGTTTCTCTCTATTTTTTGATGGACATGTAACTTGCTTTCGAGTGTAGAATCAAAACATAGAAGAACAAGAGATTTTAATTTCATCTTTGAATTGATTCTTTGAAAAACACAATCAAGAAAATGTAATTGAATGATATCTTTGTACTGGACTTGGTGTTCCTTGGGAGGTTTGTTTGAGAAACAGATTTGATGTAATTTCAATATTACATTCTAATCATTATTTTTTCTTCTTATTCTTCATTATTTTTTCTTTTTCTTAATTTAATATGTAATCATGCATTTTTAGTTGGATTTTTTATGTATTTAAATTTCATATTTAATGTTTTTAATATTTGTTAGACACTATAACTGTCTAACTATTTGAATCAATGCCATTTTAATTTTTCCATAATGTTCAGATGAGAAAGACCATTTAATTTGATTACTTGTGAGTTATTGAATAAGGTTATGGAAGCATTTGTATAAGTGAAGGGGACCCATATTTGACATAGACCTACAAAGGCTTAGAATGTTTCTTCTTAGGGGGTGAAGAAGCTAGGAAGACCAATAGGAGTCATGTATTCTTAGCTTTGAAATAGCCAAACCTCTTTCCTCTCTCTCTCTCTCTTAACCAAGAAACAAAACTTAAGATCATGAAGAGACTGATTCAAAGCAGGAGGTTAATTCTTTGGGGTGGGTGGGGGTTGATGAGAGAGACCTACATGATGAAAGGTTTGAGTCAGTATTGAAGACTTCTCACCAAGATCAAATACCTCCACTCCATGGTATGCATCCTTATCTCTTAATGATTGAATAGGTACAACCAATCATTTCAATGAAAATAGACAAGAAAGAAAAAGGAAAAGTAACACCAACATATTATTTATTGTGAGAATGGGATGCATTTTAAATGTTAGATTTAAATTAGCCTAGCTTATACTCTACTTGTACCTTCATGAGTCTCTTAACACCTTAAAAAGCATGAAGGACCCCTTCTAAATTACAACCCTTTTTAATGGTCCATCAAACAACATTTTCTTCCTATTAATACAAGTTTTTTTTCTTTTTTTTTTTATCATGTTAAGGGAAAACGTGATTAATTCATCTTCTTGTGTGATGGGAGCTGTTGATTTAAATTTTTTGTTTTTTTTAAGGTCCTGTCTAGTTGCCATGAATAACTAGTTTTCTCATGATTCTTATTGATAAAATTTTCTCGAGAAAATCATGTTATTTTCACATGCACCTAACTATTTTCTTGTGTGATATATTATTTTCATGTAACTCTTGCTTTAGTTGGGATAAGGCTGTTTGTTGTTGTTGTTGTATGTAACTCTTGCTTGAAATTCCTCCCTTTCACTTGAAAATTGTAACACACAAGTTTTCTTTTTCTTGGCAACCAAACAACCATAGAAAAAGGATAGAAAATTACATATATTTTCTATCATTTTCTATTCAATTCAACGCAACTAGAATTGAAAAGCTAATGAGAAAAGGAACATCCCTTTTGCCTCGTGGCAATGTTGAAACTTGGCAGGTGAAAAGGGTGGAATAAGTGGACCATTTGTTCCACCACCCCTATTGCCTACAATTCAATACCTTTGTTCCTTCTCTTCCCAACATAGATCCAACTTCTTATTCCTAACACTTTAATTACATCATTTTCAATACCTTTTTTTCTCTCTCTCATATTGATATAAGAAGTAAGTATAATTTCCATGACGTTGTTATGGAAAAAAACAATCCATTTGGAGTCAAATTTAATTCTCAAGTAAAAAAATTGTGTTGTGACAAAATAGCACAATGGAACAAAACATGGATCAGATTCAAATATGCGATTCACATGAAACAAAACAAGAAAACAACATACAACAAAGAACAATCACACAATTCAACATTTTACATGGTTCAACAAGATTTCCTACATCCATGGGCGAAGACGATCAAGATATTTCATTAAAATGGAGAACAAAAAGATTACAAACGCACAATGGCAAGTTCCCAAACCCAAAAGTAAAACCTTAAGGAAAAACCCAAAAGAACTCTCTAACACCGATACATTCTTGTTTCTCTCACAAAGTCTTAACTTCTATTGTAGTCTTTTCACAGCCTCCAATGAAACCTACTTCTTTATAGGAAAATACACACCAAAGAAATCCTACTTCTTTAACATGGGTTAAAACCCCAAAGTTAAAACTGATGTATCTTGGATGTGTCATGTGAATTCAAGACACTTCCGAACAAATCTTCACCTTGGCTTGAATTCCACCAAACCAAGCTGAATGAAGCTTCTTGATCATCTTCTCTACTTAACCCCGAAGGATCCGCAATCAATTCTCTTTCAAATTGATAGTGTCTAAGCCACCATTGAATTCAATCACAAAAGTAAACTTTGTTGACATATCTGCTGACTCCTCAACACTAAATGATCCACAACCATGTCTTCAAAATTGACTCTAACTGGAGGGCTAACGTCCAAATTGGGCACACATCCATGATGCTGAACTTCTTGAACTTGAATGGGGTCTAAAAAAACATCCTCACGTCCCAACATAATAAGATTCTCATACTCCAACTCCACCTCCAACGAAACAACAAAATTTTCATCTTCAATAACCTTCTTGCTTAGATGCAACAAAAAAAAAATCACAAACAATAACACTTCCCTATTGCTTTCCATGAACATAATGCTCACAAAACCAAAGCTTCTCACCATGGAGTGAACTTCATTTGCTCAAATCTGCCAAACCTCTTACACACATGTGACCTAATTGCTTATGCCACAACTGTGTACAAAGTATACCTAAATATTATGCAGAAGACCAAACAGCTCCACCTTGAATAGTGTTCCCAAGACTCACATAGGTTTTTTCCGTTGAACTTTTCAACATTGAACTTTGTAGCCATTATCACAAAATCCCCAAAACAGAGAATCTTCAACCTATAACGTTAACCTTCAGTAAGCCTATGACCTGATAACCAAAAGAACATTGTGTTATGAACAGAGGCAATCCTCTACACCAGCCCAGAACAACCTAAATCTCTAATACCAATTTGTTGTGACAAAACAATGCGACATAACAAAACATAGATTGAATTAAAGTATGCGATGCACGTGAAACAAAATGAGAAAATGGAAAATGACAAAGAGTAATCACACAAAGTAATATTAAATGTGGTTTGGCAATATTTGCTACATCTATAGGTGAAGACGATCAAGAACTTCAATTAAAATGGAGAACAAATATATTACAATACACACAGCGATAAGTTCCTAAACCCAAAGGCAAAACCCTAAGGAAAACCCAAAAAGAACTCTCCACACAAAATATGTTCCTACTTCTCTCACAAAGAAGTCTTGAGAAAATCCCAAAAAAACTGTTACAATTTTCTGCTACTCACAAAACCCACAAACCATCCTTTTATAGGAGGCACACTCACCCAAGTAAACCCTAAATCATTAAGTGGGTTTAAAACCCCGAAATAACCCCAAAGTTAAAACTGACGTATCTTGGATGTGTCATGTGAATTCAAGACACTTCCCAACTAATTGGTTATTTATTTTTCAAAGATTTGGAGTGTCTTATTTTAAGTACTTAAAATTAAGGCTATCAATTGAGTCGGGCTAGTCCGAAGCCCGACATTTCTGGCCCAAAAAATAATCTGGCTGGGCCAACCTAATTTCAAGTTGGGTTGCGTTTGGGTCCAACTTTTAGCCCAAATTTTTATTTGGTCCCAGTTTGGGCAGACTCAATTTCAGTCCAAGGCCTAGCCTGACTTGGCTTGAACTAGTTAGCAAATAATAATTTATTTATATGCTGATAATAGGTCTATAAATATATTTGTTATTCTTTTTGGATCCATATATTTTTAACAAATTTACTATCATCAAATAATTCAAGTGTCAACTTTTTAAAAAACTCATATAATATGCATTTAAGAGAAATTATAAGCCTAAAATCTACATAAAAATTAAGAAAATAGTTTTATTCAGGCAGCCCAAACTTGGCCCGAAGCTCGTTGTTTTAAAACAGGAGTTCAGGCTCGGGTAAAACATGTTTGGGCTGAGTTTGGGAAGACCTCAACCCACCCCGATTGACAACTCTACTCAGAAGAACTATAAAGGAGTGAGATTGAGATAATCTTAAGGGTTTTTTTTTCTTCTATTATATACTCATGTGAGCATTACATTACAACATTTGGTGATAGTCATTTACTAGGATAAATCAAAAAACAAAACTATTAAAGTCATCATTTATTTGAAGCAGTATAGAGAAAAAATGGTATAAATTGATACGATCATTCTATATAACATACACAACCTTTAATATAATAGAGTAGTTAATAATGACATTTATTCAAATACTTCACCAAAAAAAAGAAGAAGACATTTATTCAAATAGAATTAAAAGCATTCTACTTTCATGTAAGCATACTCTACAATCTCTTTTGATAGTCCCCAATATATTTTCTTTCTGGTTTTACACTCTATAGAATAGAAGTATAACACTTCTCAATGGAATACTTATCCATTCAACGATTTACTAAATCATCAAAGAATGACAACACTATAGGAAATTTGAACTCAATGGAACAATATATAAGTAATAGTAGATTCACCAATCAACAAAAACAAATGTATTAACCGACTGCAAATGACAAATAATAAAATTAAGAGAACTTATTGGATTTGGATGTAATTGAGGCACTTTTAGGGACGTTGTCCTTAAATCGTATTCGTTGCCCTCATGTTCTCTGGTGCAGGAGGGGTCTTCTATCCGGCAACCATTCAATGATTCAACAACCTCAAATTTCTCATGCCTACATTCACTATGAGAGATAAAATACATGGCAATAAAAGATAAATCCAACCAAGAAAATGAAAAGAACCAATTGAAAAGTATATATATATATATATATATATATATATATATATATTGAATTTTGTAAGTCTTCAAGTTTGTTGTGCATCTTTTTCCTCCTTTTTATCTGTCTCTATGTTGATTGAGACTACTTCTATATAACAACAAATTTGTGAGTTACCCCTCCATAAATCAATAATAAAGAACAATATTCACTTACCAATTTTAGGGCCAGTAAAATCTTCCAACTTTGGCTGTCAACGGATCTCTTAATGGGAAGACTCTAATGGCTTCCTAATGTTAAGAAATGCAATAAATGATAAAATTCAATAAAGGAAAACATGGGTGGATTTGTAGCATATTTTGAATCTCCTAAAAAAGAAAATCAAAACACAAAACCTACCTACTAAAAATGAACTTATAATATGTGGACACCAGGGGGGGCACTTCGGCTCGCTTGGTGTTAACCCTCTTCTTGGATGCGAGGGTCAGGCTTTCCTTTGGAGTCACTACCAACTCAAGGTTTAACCGACAAAGTTGGATGTTGGTTCTCCTTTTCGGGGAAGAGAAGAAGTCTAGACCCGAAGGTCTAGGGTTTAACTCCTAGTACTAGTCTGTGTTCCTGAAATTTATTGTAAGTTGTTTGGTTGCATTTGGGAAAGGTGTTAGGTACCCCAAATACCCGCCTTTTTAAGGTAGCTTCTCTCATTCATACAAGGTTTAGTTTTATATCAAAGTTCATGCTTTGTTAATGTTGAATTAGAAGTTTGCTAAGTTTTCTTAGGCTTAACGTCTGTTTTTACTCTTAATGCCTATTTTTTCAATGCCTAAATTTAATTCAGGGTGAAAAATAGGCGTTGACTTATGAATAGTCCAGAAATTGTTCCTTGATTTGATTTATTCTAATTGCTGAAGACCCCTCATGGGTTAGGTTTTTAGAAGGGTGATGGGCCCCTCTAAATGGCTTATTGGTTGGTTCCTTAAGGTTAGGTGATAACCCTAATGGAAGGGAAGGTAAGGGGAAGAATTTTTTTTTTCTTTCTATCTTACAGGCTTAACGCCTGTTTTTTTATTTACTTATTATCTCAACGCCTATTTTTACAACGCCTGAATTTTAATTTAGGGTGAAAATCAGGCATTGGAAAAAACGATTAAATTAGCACCTTGGTGCAATCTTTTGGGAGGGTTTGGTGGTTCCCAACACTGTGGAAACTATGGTTTAGGTTGATGGAAGTTTCCTTGGGTTTTTTTGTGTAACCCTAGAGGTCCTGGTCATAGGCCACATGGAGATATGATCTCCCAAAGTAGGCCACATAATCATCTGTTAAAGACCTAATGCCTATTTTTTTTGGTTTGATGCCTGATTATTCAACACCTGAATTTAATTTAGGGTGAAAAATAGGCGTTGGGTGTTAAACCAGTAGCCAACTGGGGTTTTTGGGCCACCAAAGTGGGGTCTAGAGGGGCAGGGTTTCTCCAGAGTCTTTACACTAACCCTGGGGTATACTTACACTTAACCAATTTTTGAAAAAGATGATTTTTAAGATCCAGGCTTAATGCCTGAAAGTCACTCCAACGCTTGAATTTTTATCCAACACTTATTTTTAAATTAAGGCGTTGTGACATAAATAAGGGCCCATAGAGCTGCATATGCACATGAGTGACTCTTAGAAATTGGAAATGCCTTATAACAGAGCTGGAGAAGAATCAAGGCTCCCTAGGGTGGGTCCCAGATCTCAATGCCTGATTTTTCTCCTGACGCCTGTTTGTTTAACACTTGTTTTTTAATTTACTAAAAAAATAGACATTAGTTATTGAGAGAAAATCCAGTAGTAGGATTTCTCGATTTTGGGGCCCTTAGGGTTTTGTAAAATTTCTAAAATCAATCATGCGAGCTGGTGATATATATATATATATATATATATATATATATATATATATGAACATCATATAAAATTTTAAGCATGTGATCATGTATAGAAAATTAAAAAATAAATCAACAAATATTCACTAAAACTAGGTCTCAAAAGACCCAAATTTTGAGGTCTGTTTGGGAGGCCATCTCTAGGTCTTCCACAACTCCTAAATTCATGAAATTAAATCTAACATATCATGTATATGTCTAGTCTAACATAGTCAAATTTGGGCTCAATCAACCATCTACAAAAATCACATAAAAATCAACATGAAAATCAATAAAAAATAAGAGTAAGTAGAGGCTCAATAGCCTCTACCATGTACCCGAATTAGAACAGAGTTCTAGCGTGAAATGGACAACATAACAACATACTAATTGACATATATTGAAGAGGGAGGGATGAAGTGGACTTGAGTTTAGGCTTACCTTGCCTAGGGTTGATGCAATCTTGCTAATTTGTTTTTTCTTCTTCTTCCTCTTTTCCTCTTAGATATTAGGGTTTTTGGTTGCCAACCTTTGCTTACATAAATTTGGGGCTATTTATAGCCCCAAATTGGTGTAATGGAGGGTTGGGATGAAGCTTGGGGGTTGCTAAGTAGAGGGCTAGGATGATCCTTATCCTAATCTAGGTGGAGGGCTAGGATTGAATTAGGTTGAAGGGTTGAGATTGGATTAGGCTAAGGGGCATGGATGGGTGACTTGGTTGGATGGAGGGTTAGATTTGGGGCTGGGCCATTGAATGGAGGGTGAGATTGGAGATGTGCTATTGAGCATGGATGGGTGAAGTGCATGGGAGACATGGGAGATGCCATTAGGCAAAAACCCATTGGTTTCAATCTTCAAGGGGATGGCTTGGGTTGTCAAATGGGGGGTTGTGAAGGGCTCTATAGGGATTTGAAATTCCAGGTTCATATCTAAGGGAGGGGGTGAGAAATCTTGTAGGAAGATGCCCATCCAAGGGCTACCAAAAAAGGTTAAGAGATGAGAATTCATTTAATGCAAAATATCTTGATTTTAGCTCATCTGATGACTAGGGTTGCTTTTTAATTTTTTTGAACCCTCTCTCTGCTACCACTCTTCGCGAGCTCTTGAGCTTAGAAGTCGGCCCAGCCAGTGTCAATCTTAGAGGCCATAGATGCTTCGATCACATTGGTCCAATCATAACCAAATTACGAAAAAGGGTAAGGGGTGAAATTATGGTTTTTTGATTTGAAAAGCTCTCAGATGTAATTTGATAGGGAAAGATGGTAAAATTGATTTGAGACTTGCCCAGGGATAGATGGCCCCGGGTTCATTTGATTCATAGCTTATGACTACGCTAGATTACAGTACTTGAGCAAGAAATTATGTCAAAAACCATTTTTTGATCGATTTGACCAAATTGGACAGGGAATGCTACTGATTTTTTTTGTAAAATGCTGTCACAGACCATATCTGGGGGATTTGAAGCTTGAGGAATCTTAGAGCTATAGGAGCTGATAGATTGGTCATTGAGTCCCCGGGTAGCTACCGAGGGTTTTTTGAAGCAAAGTCACTTGAACAAATTGGGTTTTTATAGCTACTTGAAACTGGGTGAAATTGCATGGCTAGACATTCTCTGAATCAGGAATTTGTGAAATGCTTTATTGAAGGTAGGGATAAAACTGAGAAAATGACTCTGACCTTGCTGCATTCCGGATCTGGGAGAACTTTTAAGGGTATTCCACGTACCAAATACAAACAAAACACATTTTTTCTGAGTTTGGGCAGAAATGACTGATAGTCTCGAGGCTTTGAATTTACAGTGGTGTGGCCATTGATTTTTTGAATTTCTGATTTTAAATGCACTATTGGGAGTCGGTTGGGCACCTGCTTTTTAGACTCGATTTGTCACATTTTTGGGAGTATTTGAGGGAATTTTGGTAGATAGATTTTGCAAAAGTTCTTGCTCCTTAGACAGCTTTTTGAAGGCCTCGTGCTAAAGAAATGGACACTGAGTGATCTTGATTTGGAGGTCTAGAAAATATTCTGGCTCTATAAGAGCAAAAAACGAAAAAACAGCCTTTTGACCTTCATGGGAAGATTTGAGATTTTTCAAAGGTTCGAGATTTTGAAACTCTCTTCTCAGACCTGGAGATTTGAAGCTAAGGCTGAGGCCGAAGTATGGCGACTGACCTTTCTGGATTCAGAGGTCGGATGAATTTCTAAGAGCTTCTGCAAGAGTCATTTCTTAGTCAAGGTTACCATAGATTGAGAGATTGGTTGCTGCCGTTCTCGAGCAATGTTTGGTCTGTGATGAGTTCCTTAGATCAGGATCTGAAATTACACCATTTGAATTATGGGAGAGGCTCTGAGGATCCTTTAAGGGTCCACGTGTAGATTCTATGAGTGAAAAGGGTAAAATGGTAATTTTTTACTTGCGGGTCGAAAAATGTGAAAATGTGAATTTTTCGCCTGTGATACTTCATGACAAGAAGGCTTATGTAGACAGAGAAATTCAGTGATCTGGATGACAGATAATGGGTTCTAGGCCTTTGAAGGTAAAAAGGGTAAAATGGTATTTTTTTCTATCTGTGATGCTTTATAGGAGAAAGGCTTACATGAGGTGGAAAACTTACTGATGACATGAATGAGGTTTTAAAATGTGGACCCTCAAAGTCCTGTTGGTGCTTTTGAGAGATATCAGAATTTGTCTTGAAATGGTGCATTTTGGGTTATAATAAAGTGTTTTGACTGATTTATTTGCGACTAGAACATATGTGAAGACCTCTTTGGGAATGCCTAACCTCCTAGAGTTGAGGCTTGTTCTTTGTAAACCATAGATGTTTAAAGTCTTGATGCCTAAATGCTGTTATGCTGTCTTTATGCTATCATATGACCCGAATCAAAATTTGGGTGCTGACATAATATTCACAAGATAAATTACATATAAAAACTAAATAAAATTAGCAAAGGATTAATTAGATCATAGTGTTAAAAAACAGTAAAAAAGAATAAAGATGTAATAAAAAAAATGAAGACCATCTAAATATTTGAAAATAAATAGTTCCCTTGCCTCTTTTGTTTATTGTGTTTATATGTGTTTGGTCAATTATTCTAATTAATCTTCAAACAAAGAGGGAACCAAATCCCATGGAGGAGTCACTATCCATGATATATCATGTCCTAACAAAAAAGATTGCTATAACCAAGTGGTCCGTAACAAAATTTATTTCCCTGCAACTAAGTACATATACCACTTGTTGAAATTGTCGTAGACAAATTTGTAGGGATTTGAACATATTGGTTATGGATCACTAGAAATAGGGTTTTCTGTGGTAGAAGAGATTAGGGTTTGACTATAAGGTTCTAAACACAAGTTTTTGAATCAATTATTGGGAAAACTCATTTTAATTAAAACCTTAGAATTGATAAGCTATAATGAAAAGTTTTTAGGGATGGTTGGTTCAGTGTTCACTGGTTGATCTTAAACTTCTCTTGTACAAAAGATCAAGAAAAAACAATGCAAAAAATCAAGAAAAACAACGAAGATCTTCAAGTTACTCATTAACAAACATGTATGGCCAAGAGAATGTTTTCAAGAAAAAAGAAAGAAAAGGATTTTCTACTCCCACATTTCTGTCCCCCCTGTCCCCACACACAAAGGGTGGGGTGTATAGCGTTAAAACTGTAAAAACAATTTCAAATGAAAAATTAGGTAGCCCAAAAAGGGATTTTTAGGTTTAAAACTTTACACAAAAAATGTTCAAAATGAAAAAGTATGTAAAAAGAGGCACCGAATTCAAGCATCAATCTCTTTTGTCAACATAATTAGATTAACCTTCACTACAAGAAACTATCATCATCTATTTGTAATTAAAATAATACTTTAAAATATATAATTCTTGATATAAATTGATAATCAGGCAATATTTCCTTCATAATTTCTCAAAATCAAATTGAGTTTGCAAGATCTTGGATTAATTGAAAAAGTAACTGAATAACCTTTGAAAAATGCTAAATCGTAGTCAAAATGATAAGTTTGAAATAAAATTTAACAGAAAGTAGCATATATGGACCTTTGTTCCAATTATAAATTAGTGACTTGTTAAACTTGGATGCCATGGAACACTAATTATTATCCTAGTTGATCACTGAAATATTAATATAAAATAACTTGAATAATTATATGAATATTACATAAAATTTAATCTATTTTTTTAGTTTACTTCAAGAATCCATGAAAAAAAACAACTATATGGCTAGGCATGGAAAAGGTGCTATCAATTGTCCAGCACAAGGGTCGGCCGGTGGGTTGGGTTGAAATTCCCAGTCATAAGAAAGATAATTTTTCCTTGATTATGAATAGAGAACCTATGGATTTCATATTACTCATTAAGATTTCTCGATAATGTACAATTATTGGTAATTTTAAGAAATATATGGTGGAGCCAACTGCATCATAATATAAGTAGAGCATACCCAAAGAGTTTGGGCAAAGTTAATGACCCGTTAGAGTTGTTTCAATATATATAAGATATGTACAAAGAAACTGATCCAGTACAACATCATCTATCTTTACCATGTTCAGCTTAGACCGTAATTCCTGAAAACGGACAGTGCCAAGTCCTTTTGTAAATATATCTGCTAATCGTTTATCATCAGAGAGAAAACAAATACAAATAAACCCACGAGCAATACATTCACGAATAAAATGATCATCAATTTCAATGTGGCGTGTAAGAGCATGAAACACCGGATTCGTTACCAATGGTGGTGATCAAAGAATAACACCAAGATCACGCATAAAAAACTGAACCCAAGAGACATCAGTAGTTTTGTGGGCTAACGACCGATACTCTGCTTCAGTATAAGACCGAGAAACAGTTGATTGCTTTTTGGAGCTCCAATAAATAAGATTAGGTCCAATAAACAAGCATGTACTAGAAGTAGAATGGTGATCATTGGGATCTCCATCTCAATCTGTGTTTGAATTATGTCCGTATCGAAAAATTAGATGAAATACGGAAGAGAATAATCATTTTGTAAGTACCTTTGAGATGACACAAAATACGCTTAATAGCAGCAAGATGTGAAGTGGTTGGCGAATGCATATATTGACCAACTTGATTTACAACAAATGATATATCTGGACGTGTCATTGTAACATACTGCAATCCACTAACAATACTTTGTTAAAGACCACCATTGGATAATGGAGCACCTTCATGAAGACACAGTCAAGAACCTGAAACAATTGGAGTGGACAAAGGTTTGGCATGCAACATATTTGCTTTAGTCAACAGTTCCAAAATATATTTAGTTTGTGTTAAAATTAAGCCATTCGAAGAACGAGTAACTTCCATCACATACAAGTCCCATATCTTCTTTAATTCGTGGATGGGACACCTCTTGGATATTCCACAATTCAAATCATACTAATGAAACAATCCTAATTATTCTACCTGCGGCTAAAACTAGTGTTCAACTGCAATGAATTAGACTAAAAAATCATGAAACAAGTTATCATATTAGGCAGTAGAAGTGTCTATGTTTCTTTTGCACAATGAACTATGGGCCACTTGAATGCAATTAATGAGATTAAAAAAAAAAGATTGGATGCAATGAGATGATAGGCTAAATTATTCTACACTAAAAAAAATCAAATAAAAAAGAAAACAGAAAAAATAAGAAGAAAGATGTAAAGTTGGAGGTAAACATGGAGAGAATCATTCAAAAAGGCAGAGTTGGGCAGGGCTTGGAGTTCTCTCTCTCTCTTTCTCTCTAGTGCTCCACCTTTTCTTCCTCAAATCCTTCTAGATTGTAGCCTTACATTATTTTAACCTTTCTTACTTATAATAAGATTATTAAATTCATTAATCTCAAGGCTTCCATAAAGCAGAGATAGAGACGGCATGCTTTTCCATTGTTGTTTATCTAATGGCAAGCAATTTGGTTGGAGCGAAGGTTGCAATTCTTGATTAGGTTGATACTGATGATTAAACCAACAATAAATTGTACAGTTAAAGACCAAAGTATCAACTTTTTTTTGTGTGTGTGTGGGGGGGGGGTGGGGCATCCATCAGACAACATTTTCACACCCACAAAGCTACTCATACATGGATTCCAAACAGACTAGAACGTTCCTCCCATTTTTGCTTTCTGGTCGCATTTCTCACAGATTCCCATTGGCTTCCTTGTATAGCCTAGTAGTTTTCTAGTTTTAGGGTTACAATGGGTCGGGTTAGATTGGAGACCGGAAGGGCTAGCTGGGTCATTTTTTCTGTCAAGAAGAAGATGATCGTGATGAAGATCCAAAAAAATGGCCCCAGCCCGAACTTGACCCGAGATGAAAGAGTAAAGCAAACTAGGGAAACATGGCGACCCACTGGGTTGCACCATTATTTGTTCTTTGATTGGAATTATTTAGTGGTTTATCTTCTACTATACTAGGTTACCTGCTGTTGTAATCACCCATCAATCAGACCATACGATCGGTTTTGAAACTATATAGTAGAGACGGGAATAGTTGACCCGAACCATAAAGTCTTCCCATGTTATGGTTCGGTTAATCCCATCTTAGCTTGAATTAAGGTCTGGTTAGGACCGATATTTTGCTGACAAAACTTGCCTCAGTTCTGTAATGAACCCAATGCGACCCAGTTTTTATATACTAAGACCCCCAACCTGCCTAATTAACTTAATTTAAATTCAGGCTTGGATTGGGTAACCGGCAATTACTTTTCAAATTTTAACCCATCCTGGTCCGATCCGAGGCACTACTCTTTTACAAGAACTTAAATAAAGCAATTAACCGTCTCTCCTAAATCCCTAAGGTTTCAGGGGAGGGATGAGTTAATATACTTGATATATTTCAACACTTCCCTCGGGGGGGACACTCCTAGACAATGGACGCGGGGGAGCTAGGTGCGAGTCATATAATGGGCATAGACAGCCCGGGAGAATAATTGCGTCCTCGGAAAGATTTGAAATCGCGACCTCAAACCTGCTCTGATCCTAATATTTACAAATACCACGACGACCTTAACTTTTCAACTTCAATATGATCTCACTCGTCAATTCCAAGTTGTTTGACATCTTTCATTGAAGTCCAGATATTCTGAGAGAATCAAGTGGCACCTTTGGCACCACAAGCCAATGCTTCACTTTCCATCCGTGATGACCTGGACCAATGCTAAATTCTTGTGTGGCTTTTATCCTCCCTTTCTAGGACTCATATCCTCTGTGCCAAGGGTACTGTGCACTGCCATAAGCCTAGACACAAAGGGGGGTGGGGCCCATTCACTCTTTGCAGGGCCCCACCCCCTGTGTCTGGGTTCATGGCGCCGCATGGTACCCTCGGTGCAGAGGATATTAGTCTTCCTTTCTAAAGCCACGTCAGGTTATTATAGCATGATTGGCCTAGAAACTACGCCTTATCCACAGCTCCTATCCATTCAGTGGGCCATGTAATGGATCGAGCCCATACAATTGAATCACCACCTTGATCCATGGGCCTGAGATTAGATACGGAAATCATTTTTGGGCTAGGATTAGGTACGGAAATTTGCTTTTCCTGATGTATTAGGATGACATCAGGGGGCTGAGTATCAGTACTTAAAAGTGACTTTCACTTGGGGGGTGGGGGGTGCTTATCACTTTTCAGCACTGACGTGTCTACTTTCTAATGCCATTCTAATACATCAGGAAAAGCATATTTCCGTATATAATCATTTCCATTTTTTCTGATGTATTATAATGACATCAGGGGCTGACACATAAAAGAGACTTTCACATTCTGGGAGTGCTTATCACTTTTCTATGCTTATGTATCCACTCCCTGATGCCATTTAATACATCGGGAAAAGCTGATTTCCATACCTAATCTTTTCCATGATCCATGGAGTTTGGATTACGTAATGAATAAAGTTTGTACTAATGCATTCAAACAGCACCAAAGGGATGACACATCAGTTCCAAAAAGTGACTTACACTTTTTAGGGGGCACTTATCACTTTTCAGAGCTCCCTAGCACCATTCTGATGCATCAGTACAAATTCCATTCGTACCTAATCTTTTCAGGATAAATTAAGGTTAAGGTTTGGTGGCATGGATATAAACTTACGATGATAACAACTATAAGCCAATGCCCCCTTGTCCTGTTAATTGGTTGGGACCTCTCTGTGAGAGGTCATAGGGTCAAACCCTTGTGAAAGCAGATGGTCTCAGTAGATCATAGTTTCTTCTCTAGCTTATGTTGTGCAAGTGGAGTTGAAGCCAGTCTAGCTTACCGTGTGGTCACCCAGCTTTCCTGCAAGCTTCGAGTGGGACATATCACAAAGAAAATAGAATGAAATAAAATAAAAATGACAACAATAGCAAAACAACTTCATCCTAGTTACTTAGGGATTGCTACAGCCAAATCCTATTTAGAGCTATATCTATCGTTCCTCACTGCTCTAAACCAAGTTATTTTTTGTCCTCTCCTCTGTTGTAACTCTTTCTAAACCATATTAAAGCTTTAAAATATGGTATTGGACCGTGCAAGATTATTTTATTTGATAACTTGCAAATTACAAAATAAGAGAAAATTTTCTTAATGAACGGGACCCATATTTGACGTATAATTACAATTGCTTTCGTTGTTTCATCCTAGGGGACGAAGCAGCTAGGAAGAAAACAAAGTCTTGTATACTTTATATGCTTTGAAATAGCCAACCTCTCTCTCTCTCTCTCTCTCTTACTTTATATGCTTTGAAAATAGCCAACCTCTCTCTCTCTTATACTTAATATGCTTTGAAATAGCCAACCTCTCTCTCTCTCTCTCTCATAGGTGACTTGACATTTTAAAGAGACTAATTCAAAGTTGGATGGTAATTCTTTGGCGAATGGGGATGACAAGTGAGACTTGAAGGTTTTATGCACTTTTCACCATCTTTAAAACGTGAAGATATACTTATCCTATAGGCACAACCAATCAACTTCTGGATCGCTTCCAGCCCAGATGTGTCCATCGTCAATCAAGTATCAATGTTGCATTGAAAGCAAAACTGAGGTACTCTTAATATTTATGAGAAGGGAACTAATCAGATTAAAATCAGTCCAGTCTATACCCTAATTTCTACTGGTACCAGTTCTCATAACATTTTAAAAAAGTGAGATGAAGCACACGTTTTAGTGGGAGAGACTCACCAATCACATAACGTTATAAGAGAAAATCACCGAAATGTGGAACAATTTTATTAAATTTCAATTTCTTACAAAGTTGGATTCTCAATTACAAAGAATAACCCTTTTAAATAACCTACAATCTTACCTTATCTAAATTAACTACTTCCCTAAATTTTACAAATCAAATGTATATTCTCCTAATCAAATATAATAGAATCATAATTAAATAAAACACATACACACACACAAATCTAAGAATCCTAATAAAACACTATTTTCTAATTTTGAATTTCTTTATATGGCTCCTATCTTTCTTAGTTGTCCGACACTTGGCTTTCAAATATATCCAGTTTGAATGGAGAGATATAACCCCAATACTTGTCCACCACCATGGACAACAAAGCGCAACAAAAGGTATAAATACTATTAAACTTATTTATTGTACATTTACTATAATACCATCCTTTAGTCCACGTGTAGTAACCAATCTTGCTAATGGGGTGTTAGATTGGAGACAATGAGACAATTCAAACCTGAATCAAATCTTGATCATTTTTTCATAGCCATTTAACAGCCTTTGTTTCTTACTAATACAGGTTTTCGACCATGTGAAGGCCTAATGTAGATTATTCGAACGATTATGGAACCCTCTGGATTAGCCATTTCGGCAGTTCCCTCCTCTTTTTTCAGCCCTGCACCTCATCATGTATTGGACCTAAATGACAATAGGTTGGAATTAATCAAGACCGGAAATGGCTCACCAACCTCACATTGCTACAAAGATACACTTCTAATCCCCTACTCCACGGCATGCATATTTTATAAATAAAAGAAATTAGTTCATTGAAGAAAATGCAAGGAGGAAAACAAAACGATGGTATTATTTATTGTGAGGGGGTGAATTTCTAGACTAGATCAATAACAACCTAACCCATCAATAAAAAAAAAAAAAAATTCTGTAACCCTAACCTACTCTTTAACTTGCATGAGTACCTATAATTGACAAAGGGTTTGTCCTTATGCAAAGGACTAACATGGTTAATTAAATCAATTATTTTCATAGGGATCCTTTAGCCATGGGGAGAGTTCCCTCGTCTCTATCAGCCCTATACCTTTCGTTGAAATTTGAAAAATTTTAGATAGAAAGTAAACGAGAAAAGGGATCCACCTATAGCCCTTTGGCAGAGATTCTTTAAGCCGAAATTTGGCATGTGAAAAGGGATCGAATAAGTGGACCATTTGCTCCAGAGCCATATCCCCTGAGCCGTCTTGTGGTGAGCCACAGACTCAAATTGGGGTGGGGCTCTGTAAAAAGTGTATGGGCCCCAGTCCCCTTTGTGTCCGTCGCTCACTATGAGTCCCCAAAGGAAGAAAATGTTTTGTGATGACAAAGTGTCTGTAGTGTTTATGGTGGATTATAAGCTCACATGATGTGTTTGGGATTTAAAAAAGTGTTCAGATGTAAAAAATGAGACATCAAATTCTAAAACACATCATGTGTCAATCAATGGCATGCCTACATAGAAGTTTCTAGGACACTACTGTCGATATAACAAACCGTTGGGAGTCAAATCTAATTCTCAAGTGGATTTTCTATTTTAATTGAAAAAGACAAATAGGCTTTATTTATTTTTTCAGAGGTTTTGGTTTTGTCATGGTTTAGGTAGTCTGAATACTAACGCAAAGAAGTGATGAGAATGAGATAATCTTGAAGGTCAATTTTTCTATATTATTTGTTGAATGTAAATTTTTAGTTCAAATATACTACAGTGCTGTGATGTGAGCATTACACAAAGACATTTGCTAAATAGTGATGAACTAGAAGAAGAAGCATAGTCACAAGTTATTTGAATCCTTACAAAAAAAGCACCTGTAATATAAAGTTTGGAGATCATTTAACAAACATAGGAAATCCAACAGATAACAGGGTAGTTAATTATGGCCATTAATTCAAATAAAGTTAAAAAACAAATCTCCTTTCGTGCAAGCATACGATCCCCGATCTCTTTTGGTTGTCCCTATCAATAAAAAAAAGGAACTTCAAATATTCATAAAATGAACTAAAAATTTATCCATAGAAATATTAAAACTAAAGTTCGCAAATTATATAATTATTAGATCATGGTGTTAAAAGAGTCAAAAATAATAAAGATGTAAGAGAAAAATATTAAGTAGAGCGATAAAAAAATATGAAATATATATTTTTTGTTACCTTCTAGGCTGCAAATTATCCAGAAAAACTGGAATATGCTTACATTCTGATCTGAAATAAGCACATACGGAACAGGGAATACCCAGTTCATTAAAAAAATATCCGGTTATAACGGACTAGATAAAGAGCTACATCTGTCTGATCCGCCAAATACCTGGATCAGGCTATATATATATATATATATATATATATATATAGAAAAAGAGAGAGAGAGAGAGCATTGTTTGACAAGGTGGCTTGATATTCTTGAAAGCCTTTTTTTATTTATATTGTACTATTCTTGCTGTTGCCGATTTGTATTCTAGATCCGCTGCCCGTGTTTTGGAACTTTACCCTCTTAAGTGAAGGGTTTATGGCTTGTACTAGCATACAAATAAGTGACCACCTATCTTTAGGTAGGATATCATCTCCGTATGCGATATCTGGTTACTAAAACAGATGCGTAGATGGATACATTTTTATATCGCCCACCGGGTATTGGATCAAATACCAGATCCATGTTTATTTTAACGGATCAGATATTGAATCTATGTATATCCAGTCCATCTCCGGTCCATGTACAATCCTACCTTCCCCTTTGGTGGAATAGGTTTTTCTACCTTTTTTTTTTTATATGGAGGAAAAAATGTATCTAATTAGGAGAGTGAAAAGAAAGTTGTGGTTGAATCCTTAATTAAATTTTCAAACAAAGAGCAAAGTAAACCCAACCAAGGAGAATGTCCTGGCAATATTGCTAGGAGGCTGCTTTCGTCAAGTTGGGAGTAGCAAAAATTCAACCTTGTAACTGTGTACATATACAACTTCTGAAAATTTTCATGAATGAATCTAGGGGGATTAGAGTCTATGGGTTATCGTCTATTATAATAAGGTTTCATTTGGCAGAAGATGTTGTGATTGGGGTTTCTCAACAAAGTATATTGGAGTCAATTGTGGAGAAAACTATTGTAAGAATAGATTTAGTGTCAATTGACCATGGTGAAAATGTTCCAAGGATGGTCATGGTTATGAAAGCAAGTTGAAGTTTCAACTTTCTTTTGGTTAGATAGATGTGGTCTATATTTATAGATAAAACCCTATTACTAATTAAAGATAAACCATTGCTGCCCAAATACTATCTTAACAGTTTTCTTGTTGAAAAAAACCCCTAAATAGATATTGCTGTTATAATTGGTAACCGACTAATAATTTAGTCATAACGTTTCAAATTAGATCATAACTATAAGGTCTTGGACATCTGGAATGGTAATAAAAATAACCTTTCAAATGACTTTAAAATCAACTTAAACGGATGAGTTTTTATCACGAATTAAGACTTCAAGAAAAGTGATTGAAATGTGACTTTCACTTCCCTCAAAACTCATGACATGCAAAACTTGGAAATATTAACTAATATCCTCAATGACCACTAAACAATAATTCCTACTAATTAGATTGAATTATAATTATGATATAAATTAAACTCAAATTAAATTACTAATTTACTTGTTTTAATAATTCATGTAGAACCCAAAAACAACTATATGGCCAGAAAGCAATGAAAGCTACCGGCTGGCCGGCAATTGAATTATAAAGACTCAAAAACCAATCTAAAGAAGCTCATGATTACTTTAGCCCATTAACAGGCCCATATCTAGTCAATGAGCAGGCCCAATCATATTACTTATACCATGTGGCACCTTTTATCACCACAAGCTAATGTGAACACATTCCATGACTTGGACCAATGTCAAATTGTCATCTCCCTCCCCTTATCCTCCCATTGTACCACCACATCATGCTATTATAAGATGCTTTTCAATAAGATGGAAACGAGGGACTCATATCTCCTGAGACGCCCCCTTTGTGCAAGGGCTAATATCTTCTGTGATACGAATATTTATGCCAGGCCTGGAGCCATCATTCATGGGATGCCATGTGGTGTTTGGTACTGACAAGGCCACATGGTGCCCCATGAATGGTGGCTCCAGGCCTGACATAAATTTTTACGTTGCAGAGGATATCATCCCTTTGTGCAACACCCCATGAGGCAGGACACAAGGAGGTGGAGCCCATTCACTTTTGGGATGTCCTGTCTCACAGGGTGTCGTAGAGGATATCAACTCTGCACAAAGTGGGGGTCTAAGGGAATATGTGTCCAGAAACGAGTTCACATCAATCAACAGGTACCATTCCAGTTTTTGCTCAGTCAGGATGTGACATGACATCTCGTAAAGTGTGTATTAATAAATATGCAGGTATTTATTATAATACCCTTGTCTGATCCATGTGTATTGACTCAAACACCCTTTGTCAGGCCACATGCCATGCTCTGATTGGGAACAGAGTGATATCTGTCCATTGAGACTGGAGATGATTTAAAATCGATGGAAACTCAATCTGACTCGCATCTACTGTCTGTTCAGTGGGCCATATAACCGATGCATCAGTTCTCTTGTACTGTATGTAAATCTGAAAATCAGAAAATTCCAACCAATTGATAAATTCCATCATTGTTAAAATAAAATAAGATGAACCTTTCATTTTTAAAGAGTGAATAGTTATGATCATCATATAGCTCAAAATCCGTAAGCTCAAAATTTTAACTCTATTGTTAACGTTTGATTTATTTTTGGTAAATTTTTACATCATTTAATTAGTGTCAATATAAGCAACCTCACAATGACGATGACAATAACAACAACAAAGCCGCTACACATATCCTATTGCACCATTCCACTTTATGTGTAATCAAATCATAAGCATGCACTTTTTTCCTCACTTAAACCCAAGTTAGTTTTTCTCCTTGTTTATTTATTTATATATTTTATTAACGCTTTCTTGTTTTGAATAAGCAATATTCATTCTAATATCTGAAATCATGATTTTGGGACGAGCAAGAAGAACATTTAATTTGATAGCATGCAAGTTAAGGAAACATTTGGATGAGTAAAGGGGAGTCATAGTTTACGTAGAACTGCAGCAAAGTGTTACGATCCGCGTGCCTTTCCTTCCTAAGTGTTCTCTTGTATCTTAGACACCAAATATGGGTGTGGATTAAGCTGATTCGTCTACAAGCGGGAGAAATACGAGTGTCGCACGATTTTAGGAGTTTGGAGAAGCTGAGTCTGTGACAAAAGGCTTACTTAAATGTTTGTTATTCCTAGGTCACGAAGAAGCTAAGAAGAAGAGAGGGAGTCTTGTATGCTTGGCTTTGAAGTAGCCAAAGCTCTCCCTCTCTCTAATAGAGAAGAAATTAACTTGAGATCCGAAAGAGACTGATTCAAAGTTGGAGGGCAATTCTTTAAGGTGGGTGGGGGATCGATGACGAGATTTGAGTCAGTATTGAAGACTTCTCACCAAGCTCAAAATGCGACGAAGACAGACTTGCCCTCCTACCTCCACTGCACGGCATGCATCCTTATCATAACGACTCTTATAAGTATAATCAATCACTTCGTTTAAAAAAAAAGAAAATAAAAGAAATGAAAAGAAAGGCGAAAAAGAGGAAAAGCGTCTTGTGAGAAGGGATTGCAATCTAAACGTTAGATGAAAATATGCCTATCTATCTGGTATTGTTAAGAATCCCTATAACACCTTAAGAAGCATGAAGGACCCTTGGGCATCAAGCATCCTTTGTTTCCAATTAATTCAAGTTTTCTGTAATGTGGACAACTCTTGCCTATGTCAGCTCTGTACTCTACCATGTCTTAATTGGACCTTTCCCTGTGACGGAAGCTGTTGAAAATTTTAATTTGTTTAAGCTGAAAAGTTATTGAGGAAAGGGAACTTCTTTTTGCCACGTGGCAGTGATGCCATGGGCAGAAACTCGGCTGGTGGAAAGGGGTGGGACAGGTGGACTATTTGTTCCACCACCTCTATTGCCATGTGTTAAAAATGCCTCTCAACAACGGGGCGATATCCTCTGCGCCGGCCCCCTCTGCGATGCTCGGGAGCTAAGACAGAGGGGGGGAATCAATTCACTTTTTGGGGGGTGAAGTGACAACTCCAATAGTGAATTGATTCCCCCCTCCTGCCTCGGCCCTCGTAAGTCGCAGAGGATTTCAGGCCCTCAACTACAATTCAACGTTCATTACCAGACAGGGAAAAAAAGTTTTTGAATGTGCTTTCTTATTTCAAACACTTTTTGAGTCCATTGATTTTGGAAGTGAGTACTAATAGTAGTTTAGATGACATTACTGTGGACAAAGTAATCTGTTTGGAGTCAAATCTAACTCTGAAGAGCAAAAAAAAAACGGTTGGTTTAATTTAGAATGTCATGTTTTAATAGTCAGAATACTACAAAGGAGTGAGATAATGTCGAGGATCCTTTTTTTCTATATTTTATTCTGCAGGTGAATCTATAATTCAATTACATTACAGCGCAGTGATGTGAGCATTACAAAAGACATTTGGCTATAGTTTTTAATTAGTATAGAACAGAAAACGAAAAATGAAAGTCAGCATTTATTTGAATCACTAGAGAGAAAAAAACAGTTGTATAAATTTACAAGTCTCTAAAAGACATACACAACCTATAAGATAAGAGTGTTTTACCAAAACAATAAAAAATAAAATAAAAAAAGATAAGAGTACGTTTCTTTTTTAAAATGATGACAGAGTAGTTAATAATGACATTTATTTAAATAGACTCAGAAGCATTCTTTCATTCAAGCATGCACTACAATCTCTATGAATCCCTATCCAAAAACAAAAGTGAACTATATATATACACTAAAAATAACATTGGCAAACTATAAAATTAGATCACAGCATTAAAAAATAGTAAAATAGAAATAAAGATGGCATAGAAATAAAAATATAACAATCTAAAATGTGAAAATTAGGGATGATCATGGGCCCTAGCTAGCCTGAACCCAGCCCATAATTTAGCCCGAAAAGCCCAGTTCAGATATGGGTTGATGCAATAAGATTCAGTTTAAAAAACTGAGCTTCGCTCACCCTCATTTTAACAAGCCGAGGAACTTGGAAAAGTTCTACTCATTGACACCCTTAACATAACCTATGTACTTGTCCACATTTTTTAGTCCAATGATGATTTTCTGAATATATACATGAAGTAGAAGGCCCATGGAATGAAAATCTAGTGACTCCATGGATTTTTCCCTTTTTGATCAAGCAATAGAATGGTAAGGCACTTTATATAGTCAGAAATCAAGAGATTCACTGATTAAACATGATCTACAAGGATAATTTTTTTATAATCATTTGTAAATTTTGGCAAAGAACGGAGAGAGCTTTTTACATCAAAAAGAAGCAAAAGAAATACAATTTCCAAGCATTATGTTTAACGTATACACCACTCCGTGCCAAGAATTGTGATTTAAATTAAACCCATACAACAACTATAAGATATGATTGTATATATGATAAAACCAACAAATTAAGGAACACATTGTTGGAAACGGTTTTGAATAACACCCAGATTTCTATGAAAAAATCTGATCAGGTGGCTATGTTTGAGCTAAAATAAAAGTGGGACCCAGATGTCATTTAAGGTAGGTCCATATGGGTTTATATTCACCTCAATGAGAAGAGTAACTCCATATGATTGGATGCTCAAAACCATCAATGAGTGAATGAAAAATTGTCTCCAAAAGTGCCTAGTTTATCACTGGTAAAACTGGTAAAAGTGTGTGAAATTTGAATAGTCCCACATGGATTAGTTCAGAAATTTATGTGTGTTCATATACACTAATGGTAAACATAAGTTTGGGCCCCAAGGGGTACCGCTGTTTTGTGGATGGGGGAGGACCTAGCCAACTTGGGCCGGGCCTATATTTAACACACACACGCACGCCGAACCGAACCAGGCCGGGTCGGGTTGGGTTGGGTCAATAAGAAAAATAAATAAATATCATTTTTATTTAGAATTTCTTTTTGCATTCT
>JAOXJP010231976.1:0-38924 GCA_025762735.1 Platanus orientalis | reverse complement strand
AGACCTCTATTATCGTGCATTGATTGACACATGATGTGTTTTTGAATTTGATGTCTTTTATTGACCACCTACTTTTCAACTGATTTGCTTCGAAATCAAATAAGCAACCATTGTGTGGTTTCCAAAAATACGAGGAGGTAATCAGGAACAAATGTTCTATCCAAGATTTTGTATGTCCCACTATGTCCTACACACAAAAGTGTTGAAATATTTTAAATTCAAAGGGTCTACACAGATGCAGGATTTGATAAGACCCCTAAAGTCAGATTAAGGTAAGAATGACATTACAGGCCAACATCAGCGCCAAATAAGTTATTTACATTTTTTGGGGATGCTTTTCACTTTTTAGCACTGATGTGTTAGCCCCTAATGTCATTCATACTTTAGGATGACCTTAGGTGGTCTTACAAAATCCTTAGGGATCTATACAGGCCCTGTTTCTCCACGAGGATTTGGTGCAACCACCTGAGGTCAGCCTAAGGTGAGACTGACAACATGGTCTGACACATCAGCGCCAAAAAGTAAAAAAGCATCCCCAAACAGTGTCAGTCACTTTCTCAGCGCTGATGTATTGGCCCCTGATGTCAGTCTCACTTAGTTGACTTTAGGGGTCACATCAGGCCTTCTAATAGAGCTTGTGCATCCCTCATGTATCGGGATTGGTTTATGAACGCTTCCCTTTTCCCTTAAGAAACGCTCATCACTGCTCCTTGTCAAGGGTGGATACATCAACGTTGAAAAGTGATTTTCAACTTTTTGGGGGCACATATTCACTTTTTGGTGCTGATGTGTCCGCCGCCTGACAAGGAGCAGTGGTTTGCATTAGCTAAGGTGAGCATTTTTTATCCATTCACCATGTATCTCACCCACCGAGCCCTTTTTTGTGAAAACCTCACAAACAGTTATTTGCTACTGAGGTACGATTATCAACCCACTGTAAAGCCTGTGACATCTTGCCGTTTCAAACCATAAGCCAGTCCTTAAACATTAATGGGGCTCTGTTGCTCGCCCAAAACGATGAAAGTCAGTACGGGCTATTGATTCCGTTTGTAGTGGCTGGCGACTGAAACGCTGACCTCTGCAACTCTGAATGGCCAAACCAATCCGTGATTGAGAGGGGAGACTCAGACTTGTGATTGAGCTTCCTTTCACTGGCGGCTGAGGTCAACAATTCAACCCAGCAGTTCAATAAATAGAGCCGCTGGTTGGACGAACAAGTAGTTGAAAAAAGGAGAGAACTTTGAGAAAAGGAGTTATGCTGCCTCAGAGCTGTGCTATTCAAGTCCTTTTCTGAAGAAGAAACCGTTACTTGCTGTGTGTTTACTGTTCTCTCTTCCATCTTTGTTAGGAATTTATCCTAATCTAGGATTGGGAGAAACTAAATAAAATAGAATAAATATCAAAAAAGCAAAAAGAGAAGAGCAACAGATTTAGTGGTTCACCCAACTTGGGTTACATCCACAAAGTCTTGCGATTTTTCACTATGATTGAAAATAAAAAGTACATGACGATGATCCACCACCCCAACATTATACATATATAATTAGGGTTATGCCGTACAAGAATGGAAAGGTGTATAATACTATCAACTCCACACTTCCTATCAATCTTCAGCATCTACCAGTGACCACGAGTTCAACACTCTTGGGAAGAGGCTTGCCCTAGCTCATGGCATGTGCTTCTCTAGACCAACATTCTCTATCGAGAGAAGTAGCTTTGTCCTCTAGCATTTCCTCTTGAGATTTAGTACTCTCCTTATGAGAACCATCATCTGTTCTTGAGAAGAAACCTTTGTTGAAATCTATTTCACATAGACGTTATGCTGCTGGACCATTAAAAGAAACTAAGCTTAATAAAACCTAAGTTAAACTGACCCAAGCTTTAAGTAACAGGGAAGTTCATTTGCCTCTGCCAGAAAATGCAACTCCGTTGAGAGACAAGGGTTTTTTCCATGTGAGATTGTATCTCGGACGTAGCTAAACCACAGTCCCTTGCACAATGAAGACCTCGACTATCTTCAAGAAACTTGACAATGACATTTTTGTCTCAGATGAATCAGCTATAAATTTAAATAAAAGAAAACAAGAAAATTTTGAATCTGAGTATGTTATTTGCTGCTGAGCATTCCACTCACAATTGAAGACCTGCGACTAAACTGGTCATTGCGACTACCTAAGACTCGCGACTGAAAAAGGCATCACGATTGTTGAGTAAACCGCAACTGAAAGAGTCACCCATGACTTAAATGTTCAGTTGCAACTAAGTTACTCTCTAGTGACTGAAGGGTATTTCTGCGACTGAGGCTAACATAGGTACCCAGGGTTAAAACTACAAAGATAAATTGTTTAAATGAACATTATCTCCCTATTTAAAAGGCACCAGATTTAAAACCATCATGTGCCAATCTGTGGTGAGAGGACATGGTAGGACATACAAAATCATGGACAAAACATTTGCTCCCTATTAATACGGGTAACTTGAGAATTAATTTCATGCTTGGATAAGTAACGTCTTACAAACCAAGACTTAGAATCAATCTAGAAAAGACTGATGGTGCCTTAAGTTTAAGGCAATCAATTGGGTTGGGCTAGCCCTGTGCCTAACATGCTTAGCTTGAAATCTAGGTGGGGAATGGGCTTTTGGTTGCTCGGGCTAGGCTAAGCTCGGACTTTGATGCTAGGCCTGAAGTAATGTTCAAACCAAATTCAGACAGGTCTTAGCCTAGTCCAAAATATTCGGCCTGACCCAAATTACTATATAATGTAATGTATTTGTTTCCATATATACATATTATAATAAAACAAATTGATCTTGCAAATATATATTATACATATACATATAAACCACAATTTTTCAGTCTGACAAAGCTGTCAAGTTTTGTACAAAAATAAAAATAAAACAAAAGAGTTGTCAAAAGACAATATATGTAAAAGTAATGACACTGTTTTGATAAAAATTAAAAAGCCAATGTCTTGTTTCTTGATGTTTTTCTGAATTTGAAAAACCTACTTTTTTTTAATAACTAAACACTATTTTGATAGTTTTTACCCTAGACATACCACGTCTTGACTTATGGTGTGGTCACTTCGGGCAACTGAACTCAACTAGAAGCTCCTTGTTTTATAATGTGCTAAGTTCGGGCTAATAGTCTTACCGGATCAAATTCTCATCAGAATCTAATAGTCTTTATATTCTCATGTGTAGTAACGATGGAATGAGTTCTAATGGAATGGGATTGAAACCTTTGATCTAGGAACTGTTCTCTTTGCTCTTGGAAATACATAAATTCCATCCTGCCTTTCTTCAGCATCTTATTAGATATGAAATTCTAGATTGGAACAGTTAGATAAACAGTATATATGGTGGGGTGATGCTGCCTTGTGCTGCTAGGCTCTTCAACCTTTCTTAAATCAAAGATGGTCTTTGATAGGGGGGCAACAAGTCGAGCTAAGGCAAGCTTTGCCCAGCTCAGCTCAAGCTCTGATAAGGAACAAAGATAATAAGGAAAATTTGAAGGTGATAATTTTTCATTGCATGCCAATCTAATACATAACCATCGTTTAAATGATAGTGGAGCTATTAAGGTTGGTGCCCAATTATGGTAATGGGAAAAATCACATTATTTTGTCAATGATTTATTTAAGGATAGCAAATAAAAATAGGAAATTCTGGTGGGTAAATTTGTTACTGAAATTTAGCTATTGAATTGCAAAGCAGAACCAAGTTTGGCAATTTCTTGGATTGGGCTAGGCTATGCATGGTTGTCTTGCTCTATTTGGTAATTACGTCTAACATTCCTACCCCCTTCAGACCAACCTTGTCATCAAGGTTGAAAATTTGGGAACTCCTCCTAGAGGGAACCTTCGTCCTCCCACATGGCATCTTCTGGAGGCATATAAGTCCACTAAATGAGCAGCTAAGAGTGAGTCTTGTTCTTCTTGTGCACTGTTCTACACTGTAGGACCTGAAAAAGAGTGGCAAGCAGGTTGCAATTATCATAAAAAAACTAGCAATTCTTGTACGCAAAGTTCCTTCTGCCCCAACACCTTCTTCAAACATGATACATGGAACACTGAGTAAACTTTGGACCCCGCTGGAAGCTCCAAGCAGTAGGCAACCTTACCAATCTTCTAAAGTATGTGATAGGGGCCATAAAACCGGGGAGCTAGCTTCATGGAATGACAAATTGTGATTGAGCTCTGACGGTAAGGTTGTAGGCGAAGGAAAACCATGTCACCTTCTTCAAACTCGCGTTCAGTCCGATGTTGATTAACTTGTTGTTTCATGTAGTGTTGAGCTTTGGTGAGATGTTGTTTGAGCCACTAGAATGGTCACATTCTCCAAAACAGATTGCACTTGGTCAACCATAGTGGTGCCCATGGAAGAACCGACAATGGAGGGTGGTGGATGTCCATAGATTGCCTCAAAAGGTATTGTTTTGGTAGAAGTATGGTAGGAAGTGTTGTACCAATACTCCGCCCATGGTAGCCATTTGGACCAATGCTTTGGTTGAGTGGCGGTGAAACACTGCAAGTAAGTCTTCAAGTAGCAGTTAATGACCTCTGTTTGACCGCCCGTCTAGGGATGATACCCTGAGCTAAGGTTGAGTTTGGGTCCTTGTAGGGGAAATAACTCTTTCCAAAATTTGCTAGTGAAAATATGGTCTCGATCGAAGAGGATGGATTTGGGTATACTGTGGAGCTTGACAATATTGTCCACAGTCCTGGGCCATGGTACTTGCGATGTACAGATATTTCAAAGCAACAAAATGAGCACCCTTAGAGAGCCCATCTACCACCACCATGATGACAGTGTAACCAAAAGAATTTGGCAAGGCATCAATGAAATCCATGGACAGCTCGGACCATATGTGCTCTAGAATGGAGTGGTTGCAACAGTTTGGGTGGGGCCAAATTCTCATATTTATTGCACTAGAAGATGTCACATGCAATGATGTACTTCAAGATATCAGGTCACATAACTGACCAATAGAATAGCTTGTTGACCTTATGAAACATCTTGAGATAGCCTGAGTGCCTGGCGATGCTAGTAGAGTGCAACTCGTCCAATATTACATATTTCCACTTCGAATCCGGACCAATAGTTATCTTGTCATTATAATGAAAAATACCTTCTTCTATGGAATATTTTTTTTCCAAAAAATGAGAAGTAGCAATCTTACCGAGACGGTCTTGTACCCATGGGTCATTCTTCAAGTCATCCACCAAATCAAATTGCACATAGGAGATGGCGGCTAGTGAGGGTTCCTCATTTGGCATGACAATGTGTCAGCGATTTTGTTTTCTACCCCACTTTTGTAAGTAATGACGTAGTCGTACCCCAAAAGTTTGGTAACCATTTTTGATGAGCAAGAATAGTGGCACGAGCATCCAAAGAAGCTTAAGACTCTAATGATCGGTCTTGATGATAAAATGTCTTCCGACGAGGTATTGGCACTACTTGGTCACTACATACACTATGGCAGTCATTTCCTTCTCCTAGGTGGAGAGGCCAAGATGGTGAGCCGATAAGGCCTTGCTAGCAAATGCAATAGGACGGCCATCTTGCATCAGAACTACCTTGATACTCGTGCCACTTGCATCACTCTCAATGACAAAGGGTTGGGTAAAGTCCAAAAGGGTGAGTATAGGTGTGCTTATCATAGTGGTTTTGGGAGCATTAAATGCCCCTTATGCAGCCGTGGACCACCCAAAAGCCTCCCTTTTAACAATGCTATTAGGGGGGCACAACATTTTTTCATAATCCCACACAAATTTCCGATAATAACTGGTGAGACCCAAAAACCCACATAACCCTACAATGGTTGTTGGAATGGGCCACTCTAACATACCCCGTATCTTTGATGGATCGACAGCAACCCCATCCTTAGAAACAATATGGCTGAGATATTCCACCTTGGTGACTCCAAATGCACATTTTGACTACTTCACAAATAAACAATTAGTTTGCAACTATTGTAATGTGGCCTCCAAATGCTGTAAATGAGCCTTCTAAGTAGGACTGTAGACCAGGATATCGTCGAGGAAGACCAACACAAATAAACAATTAGTTTGCAACTATTGTAATGTGGCCTCCAAATGCTATCAATGAGCCTTCTAAGTAGGACTGTAGACCAAGATATCGTCGAGGAAGACCAACACAAATTTTCATAAGTATGGACGGAAAACATCATTCATCAAATTCTGAAAGGTTGACCGAGCATTGGTAAGGCCAAATGGCATTACGAGGAACTCGTAGTGCCCTTCGTGAGTGCAGAAAGCCATCTTCAGAATATCAGGCTTATGTATCCGAATCTGATGATAACCCGACCTGAGGTGAACCTTAGAAAAATAGCAGGCTTCGTGCAATTCGTCCAAAAGCTTGTTGATCACCGGAATAGGGAATTTGTCCTTGCTTGTGATTTTGTTTAAGGCCCGGTAGTTGACGCACATGTGCCAAGTGCCATAATTCTTATGAACCAAAAGTACCAGTGAAGAGTATGGATTATTACTTGGTTGGGTTGTGCTTGTCTCCAACATCTCCTTGATTAATCGCTCAATCTCATTTTTTGAAAATTAGCGTACCAATACAAGCAGACATTAGTCGGGGTGCTACCCGAAACGATGGGAATATGATGGTCGTGTGTACAACATGTTGATAGTGCTTGTGGTTCCTCAAAAGCATCCTCAAATTGGTTTAGCAACTCCCATAGCTCCGGCACAACGGGCTACTCAATTTTGTCATGGGTTTCCATTGAGTGTAACAACCAGCCTCTTTGTGGATTCTCCTTTTTCCATATACGCTCCAATTTGTGGTTACTAACAATTTGGAGTGACTTAGTAGGATTGCCAACTAACTGGTACTTCTTTCCTTCCACAACAAATTTCATATGTAATCTTGCAAATCCCATAATTTCGGCCTAAGGGTGTTGAGCCAATGGGCCCCCAAAACCAAGTCATAACCGCCCAATGCCAGAACATAAAATGGTACTGTGAAAATAAAGTCTTGAATGCAGACAAACAACTCAGAACATTATTCAGTGCACTTTAGCTTACCTCCATCAGCGATGTGCACCTCAATTTCTTCATTAGCCAACACATGACATTGCAAGTGACGAGCCAATTCTACATGGATAAAGTTATAGGTGTTACCGGAGCCGACAAGGACAGAACCAAGATGTTTTTTGATGAACTTCGTGACGTGCATAATCTAGGGATTCATTGAGCCCGCCAATGCCGCCATTGAAATTTCGAGGAGCTCTGCGCCTTGCTGCACCATGCTATCTTCTTCATCGATATCATCTACGCCTTCTCCATCAGACTCAGCACCTTTGATGAGAAATAAAATTTTTTGTTTGCATCGGTGACCAACAGCCCAACGCTCATCACAATTGTAATAAAGTTGTTGACACCGACGCTCTGCTGCCTTAACTAGAGTGAGACGTTTGATGGGTGGAAGCTGTTGTGCTGGAGGTCAACCGGTGGGTGGTGGTGGTGTAGTCATGTTTTGGAGAGGAGCCTTGTATAATGCCTTTTTGCTACTATATTTTTCTTCCTACAGTCGTGCTAAACCAATAGCAGACATGAGGGTGGTGGGTTGAAGCATTTTGATGTTAAGCCGTATATCTTCCTAAGTCTTCCAATGAAGCAACTGACAATGAACGATTCACTCAATCCTGTTACTTGGTTGGCCAACCTTTCAAAGTCTCACTCATAATCTCTCACAGTGCCCGTTTGAGAGAGTTTGGCCAATAATGCCGTGTAATCCTAATAGTCAATCAGTCCAAACCGAGAGACCATGGCCTTGGAGAACCCATCCCAATCGGCAAAGATGGTGGTGGAGTTAATCCATCGGTACCATTATAAGACCTAGCCTTCTAGGTGGAAGGAGGCGATAGACACTTGCTGTTGTGGAGGCGTCTAGTGGTAGGAAAAGAATTGCTCAGCGTGGTATAGCCATGCGGAGGGATCACTGCCATTGAAACGGGGAAAATCAAGGCGTAGCATGTGGGTCTAAATCAGTTGTTTTGGACGTTGGTGTCAATGAGGCTCGATGGTGGGTTCATGATGCTCAGTCCATGGAGGAGGTGGTGCATTTGAGTGGACTTTGTTGCAATCAGCCCAAAGTTGTTGTAGGTTCTTCGACAGATGATCTTATTTGAGATGAAGAGCATAAAGTATTTCGGTAACCTTGCGCCAATGTTTTGTTAGGTTTTATGTATTGTCAATGTTCATGTACAAAACAATGTGAGTACATGTAGTGGTCATATTTATAAGACTTTATGATGTAAATTGTATACTTATGTAAGTCCAAGTTTTAGAGTCCGGAAAAGTTCTAAGAAGATGGACTCAAAACCGGAATGACCAAGCCAAAGAGACTCAAGCATCATTGAAGTATTCTAAGTCTCAAGTACTAGCTACCTCAAGGAAGCCAATAACCATAATTTAAGGGTAAAATCGTAAAATGTTGGTAAATGGTAATAGGGTATTTGGGTATGGACTTAGCCTTAATGGATTTAGAATGACTTAAAAATGGATTACCCAAGCCTAGAAATTGTACCATAAAGATTGGACCAAATTGGTAAAAGTTAAGTGAAATAAATGTGTTGAAAAGAAATATAATCCAACTTAAAATGATCATATCTTTTGATTAAGATGTCTGCTCGTGAGCCATAAATACTCAAATAAAACGGCTTAACAAGCTCCTTTTACAATGAAAAAAAATACTTGAAATTCTCAAACGGCTATATTTTTTTACCATTTGAAAAGAGACATTGGAAATGTTTGAGTGGGTTTCTCTACTCTATAATAGGGGTACTAATCCCAATGAATATACAACTTGAATACTTAATTATATAGTCAAATTAATGTGAAAAAGAATATTATAAGCATCAATCATATCAAGCCTATCCTAGAGGCAACTTAAAGAATGAGTTCCTACACTCATCCAATACGAAGCCTTTGTTGGAATCACTAAATGCATATTCTTGAAGCACTTGCCAGAGTCATCAAGTGTGAGATTAGTCTATCAGAGTTACTAGACAGAGCGTGCTCACCGGAGTCATTAGGAGCGCACTTACAAGGGAGTGGGTTCTCTAGAACTTATAAGTAAATTCCAGGTTTATTGATTTGCCCTGTAATAGCTGATGAATTATTAATAAAAATTAAATAGGCTCAAGGGAGCCGGTTTGAGAGTGGACGTAGGCCTGGAATACTGAATCACTATAAAGTTCGGTGTTGTGGTTGTTTGCAATTTTACATATATTTTTGTGTATTTTGTTTATGCAAATTTTCTCAACAAGAAAGTGATTTAATCTAAGGTTAAAATTAAAAGAATAATTAACATTCTTAGGGAATTTATCAGTTCTGATCCCACTTTGCTACAGGTAACACTATAGTGCATGACGGAGCTCCATGGTCTATGATAAATTCATAAAAAAGTGATTTACTTATTAAAAAGAATTCCGTTGTATAGTTAATTGAAATAATATTAAGTTAATCAATAAGAGGATTGAATAATTATTTTAAAGAATTTTAAAAATCCTATTCACCCCCTTTAGAATCCATTTCGAGAATTTCATATTTCTCTAAACGCTCCATGAAACAGGTTAGTTCCTATTCCATTTTTTTCTTTTGCTTACGGGTCAATACCATGTATCGAGGAGCGGTGTCTTTGATACCAGATGATAGGGAACAAAGGAAATAAGGAAAATTCAAAGGAGACAATTTTTCATTGCATGCCAATCTAATACCTAATCATCGTTTAAATAATGGTGGAGCTATTAAGGTTGGTGCCCAATTATGGTAATGTGAAAAATTACATTATTCTGTCAATGATTTATTTAAGGATAGCTAATAAAAATAGGAAATTCTAGTAGGAGAATTTGTTGCTGAATTTTAGCTGCTAAATTGCGAAAGAGAACCAAGTTTGGCAGTTGCTTGGATTGGGCTAGGCTATGGGCAAAGGTCAGGCTCAGTATTTAAAAAAAAAAAAAAAAGGCCCAATAGTCTAATGGCCCATTAACTCAATATCTTTTTTGAACATATATATTATTAAAAAATAACCAAACGAGATTTTAGCAAGCTGAGTTTAGTGAAGCTTGGCTCAGGCTTGCTTAGCAAATGAGCTCAATTCCAGGCTCATGCTCAGTTCGGTTAGCTTAAAATGAGGCTTAGCCATGCTCCGAGCTGCTCGGCTCATTGCCACCCGACTCTCTGAGATTCTTATTGCCTCTCTTATGGCGTATCTTGGAACTTAAAACTTTCATAGATTAGTCAATTTGATAGTGTCTTCCCTTCCCCACCATCCACAAGATGTCATCCTTTCTAATACTGCTTAAGGTATCATAAAAACTGGTAAGAGCCTTAGTGGTGTCTTATCCTCAAAATCTTTTTGCAAAGCTTTATTCCATTTAATTTTGTCGTGGTTTAAGTGGGTTTAAGTTCCTTTAGTTCACCCTAAAGTAAATAATTTTATGTGGACAGCATTCTTCCATAAGATCAATACGTGTGATGGTCATTAGAGAAGGAAGCCTGTCAAGCGTAAATCCCCTCATGCTTGCACTAAACGTAAAGTTACTAACCACATCTTCATTCACTGTGTGGTTTCCCAAGAAATTTGGCATCAAATTTCTTTCTGCTCTCGGCATTGGTATGGCTTTTTCCTCAGTGTGTTCTTCGACAAAGGGTTGACTCATGCTGGCCTTTCGACTCTTAGGTTGGAAAGAAATAGAATGCTCTTCTGAGACAAATCCCCCAACCTTTTAGCACTCATAAGCAAAGTCTATGTTACTATGTACTTTGATCTCACTAGGTTTTGTCTACTGATAAGGTCTTCAAAGGCATCAATGCTACTGACATCTATAGAGATTGGAGCTTCATCTCACCATCTTTGCCTGGGTGTCCTATGATTAATGAATTGGGCCCCTTTGTGATTCAATCAAGCTAAATTTTGATGGATGTTCACCTGGGGCCTTTGGGTGTTGGCAGCCTATTTAACAATGCTCATAGGTTTGCTGTTTTCATTTATTCCAGGCTAACTAGAGATGGAGACTCCAACAAAGTGGAGACATATGCTCTTCTTTAAGGGTTGCGCCATGCAAAAGACCTTTACTTCTACAATGTAGTGGTGGAAGGAGACTCTACTAAGACTGTATGTTGGGAAAAAGGACTGAAGAAAGGTACCTAGAGGTTATATCATATGAGCATTTTGTTCTCCCTTGTACCCAGGTTTGCGAACTCTAGGGCAGATGACTTAGCTAAATCAAGAGTTCGTAGGCTTGTCATGTTAATATATTATCCCTTCCTCAATGTTATTAGAACCTTTCATCTACCATTGCACCTATTCAAATCATACTGTTTTTGCTCCTCAAGGTATATTCTTATTAAAATTGAGGGAAGAGATGTAATATCTATTCCGAAAGAGGCACTAATGGTCAGTATTTTAAGTGTGAGAGGATTGAGAGAGTAAATTCTCCTAAATAATAAATGAATGATGGGAGATAAACTTGTTAATATGAGACCAATAAAGGGTCAGCAATTTTCTATACTTGATTTATAAATCAGTGGTCAGTAATACAGGATACAGAGACAGGATAAAAAAAAAACAAAAGGGTGAAAAATGGAATTAATGCCTTTTTCTATTTTAAATGTGGGGATGTGTATCTATCTTTACACGGGATAGAAGCTTGACCTCTTGATTCTTTAATTGTGATTGATTTTTAGCTATTGTTTCTTACTTATCCAGTCTGTTCTTCCTTGTAGACAACATTTCCAAACTCTAAAGATACATAATAATATAAAAGTAAAAAATGAATGAGAGAGAGAGAGAGAGAGAATGTGAATGTTGAAATTAATTTGCTATGCAAGTGTTCAACATACAGCTTGGTAGGATGAGCATTTAAGAAATTAATGAGAAAGCAATTAATACGATAATCTTGAGAAAAATTGAGTGCTGCTGCTGATGGCTTCAATCAGATGTTTGATGATGTGGGGGCCCGCTGCAAGTCAGATGTTCACTAGATGTGAGACTCTGGGATAACAAAAACCAGCTCCCTTTGATGGTGCCATTCAGATTTATCCACATAGTACATAACATCAAAGCGCTCGAGCAATACTTTTGAACTCATGCAAACAAGATTCCAGTATCTTCTGTCGCTTGTGGAGGGATTGACGTTCATTCTGAAGGACATCAATTGCACCAGGAGACACAAACATGTCCATGAATTTATCATCAGTCACAGCGAACAATTCTAGACCAAGTGCCACCACAAGCCTATCTCGACTGTACATCCATGAATGAAAAAGAAAACAAAACACAATCACAGATAAGTATCAGAACAAGGTGTTATCATCAATCCCTTATCAGGGATAAAAACAGCATAATACATCGGAAATGTTGAGGATATGAGAAAATCTAGCTCAAATGAACTGCATATTACATAATACTGATGCACACACCAGTCGGGTGATTAAGAATAAGCAGAATTGAGTTCTACCAATGTGGTGGCCTAACTCATATGCTAGTATGTAAGGATTGAAAAAGAAAGAAAAAAGCTTCTAATTGCATGTGCATGGCTATTAATTGGCTTGTAAAAAAAAAGCTTACCAAGGAGTTAAAAATCCAGAGTTCAGAGTTGATGTTGCACTTCGTTCCACAAGCACTTCACGTATTCTTGCAAAATGCTGTGCAGCTGAAGAACATATATCTAAGTAAGCTGAGCCTGATCTCAAGCCAATATCACTATTTCCAAATAGATTAGCACCACCATTTTGGACTCTGTGATGATCCAAATTTCTACTGTTGACCATAATCCTTGGGTTCCGTTTTCTCCCTCCTCCAATCTCCATGCAATTTCCAAGCTCTTTCTTTTTTGCTCCTCCATGAACTGCATCACATGGTTGATCAGGAGATGGAGTCTCAGGTACAGTCATTTGGCTTTCCCGGAGAACTTCTTTTGCTTCTGTGCTTTTCCCAGGTGTGGTTTGCTGTGCGTTCTTTTCTGGAGGTATATTCTCCTGATCTCTACCCATGTTTTCATCTTGCAATGTTACCCTACCATCAGATAGTTCAAGACAAAATGGAGCAGCTGCAGATTGGTTGAATCCGTAGATTGAAGTTGCACCGGAGCCAAGACTTCCAAGGTAGTCATTTTCATAGCAGACCTGAGAATATGGGCTTGTAACTGAATCGAGGTGGTGTCGAACTAGTTGCTTGCACTGTTTGGCAAGATCCCTTATGAAGCGATTGTAAGAGCATCTTAAAGCAGCATGAAAACCAACATAGCCGTCCATATCTCCATTCTTCTTCCGATCTGTTAAGAAGAAAAAAAATATCCATGATTGGAAGTTAGAATCATTTTGTTTAAGAAAAGGAAAAGCATTGTGGGATACATAAGACAGTTTAAAAAGATTGCATTAAAAATTTTGACCAAGTTACTCAGATATAGCAAGGACATGCCATTGATATAGATACAATATTTGGACTGAGAATCAAAATACTTGAAATAGATACAGCCCCATTTAAGTATCTGGGCAACATAATGCTGAAAGTTTCTTGTCCACGATTCAGTTTTCCTAATAGATCATTGCCATCTGAAATGAGTATTTTAATACAGAAATATCAGAATGGGATGAAGTAGTGGAAAGGAAATGATCTTGGACATCTGAAACTTTGACAGAAATTACTTCAAATACAGAATAGCCCATATCCATGAAGGTGAAACAGTGACATGATTAATGGTTATGAGGACACCATACCATGATGATGCAATAAAATAGAATCGCTGTGTTCCCATTATGTGGTACCTGGTAAGATTTTCTATGCTAGTCAATTAAGAGAATTGATAGAATATATGGAACAAAATATCAGTAAAAGTGGGAGTGGAAATGTGAGAGTATAAATATTGACAACCAAGAGATACCAGTAAGTGCTCAATTTTGTTATCTTGATTCAATCATCCACAAGGAGGGACCAATTGACGAAGATGTGGATGAAGTGGAGGGATGCTTTGGAGTGCTATCTGATAAATGGGTATTAAATTGAACACATGATTTTATAAGACAGCAATAAGACCAGCCATGCTTTATAGAGAAGAATGTTGGGCAGCCAAGAAACACCACAAATAGAATGAGTGTTGCTGAGATTATAATGTTGAGATGAATGAGTAGCAAGATAGCAAGGATAGAATCAAATGAATGCATTCAGGGGGGCTTAGAGGTAGCACCAATAGTGATAGGATAAGAGAAAGTTGACCGAAATTGTTTGGTCATGTGCGAGGAGTTAGACGGTGCACATTGAAGGCATTAAAAGGACGAGGGAAGCCAGAATTGACTTGGGTAGGAGTAGTATAAAAAGACATGAATGCTTGTGATTTAATGGCACATATGACCCTTGATAAAGTGGAATGGTTGGAAAAGGATTCATGTAGACAACCCTAAGTGCAAATAGTTGGGATAAAGCTTTGATGAGTTGAGTATCAATAGGAATCCACTATCTAATATATAATAAGCTCCACGGTTGTACCAGAAAATACAAAAATGAAAGAGAATTGATAGTTTACAGACACCTATGTTCAAATCATATGGTAGGTTTGGAGAAATTGAACAGTGAGAAATTAAGTGAAAAGGACATGCAAACAGAAATATGTAACTCAATCTCTTGTACAAGAGAGGTATGGAAAGAGTGGTTTAGAGACTGTAAAAACTTTTTTTTAATATGAAAAGAGAACTCTGGTAGCAGACATAATTGTTAGTGGGTAATCCAACCATTGGAACATAAACAACATATTCATTTCTATTCAGTCAACAGGTGAACCTGAAAGTTAAATTTCCATGTGTTTCAAAGATAAGTAGATTTATGTGTATTAGGGTTATAGGTAGGAAAAGAAGAAGAAGAAGAAAAATTTGGGGAAAATAGAATAAGTATGGAGAGTATAAGTTTCCCTTTTACATACTTTGTCTCATATATCAAGATAGCAAAGAATACATCTACAGGTATTTACAAGTATACCCTTATACTGTACAAAGACATATAAAAGCTTACATGTATAACCCCATATATCCATGTAATACAAGACTCCCCTCATGTTGATATGTAGATATTATGCATACCAAGCTTGCCAATAGTATAACTAAAACTAGGACTAAAAAGGCCTTTCATGAATATACACGCCAACCGATCTTCTGTCTTCACAAAGGAGATACATATCTGCCTAGTTTGTAACTTTTCCTTGATAAAATGTCAATCCAACTGTATGTGTTTGGTCCTATCATGCTGGACAAGGTTGTGAGCAATACTAATGGCAACTTCATTGTCACAATACAACTCTATCTATAGACCACGGACCCATAAAATTTCACAAATCCCATGAGGTATAGGTTTCAACTTGGTTCAACACTCGAACGTGCTATAATGGGCTGCTTCTTGTTGCACCAAGTAACCAAGTTACCCCCAACAATGGTGTAGTAGCCTGAGGTGGACAGCTAATCATCCACAGAAACATCCCAACCAACATTTGTGAAGGCTTTAACTCTCAAATCCTTCCATCTGCCATACAAGAGCTGTTGACTTGGATTTTTCTTTAAAAAAGAAAAATATGGTATGTTGCCTCAAGATATGATGTCATGAGAGCATGCATGAACTGATTAATAACCCCAACAACATAAGAAATGTTTGTTCTAGCCAAAGTCAAGCAAATAAGCTTGCCTACCAATCTCTAATACCAACCAATATCAATAAGTCGGTTGATGCGGACATTATGAAGAGGCTCTTGTATGTGCCACCACACAAGAGAGCAAGGTTTAAGTCTTGTGTCATGTGTAGGTTATTTAGAGTTAGAGGTTGGGATAATCATGTAATATGGCCAATAGTGTCATGGGAAGTTTAGGTTTTTTTAGGATAAAGGTATTTTTATAACAAGGAAAAAGTGTCAAGGGTAATTTAGTAATTTCAATGAATAATAAGTCAAAGTGGGGCCCTCTTGAAGTGCTGGTCAAAATCCTCTAGAAGGCCTTAATTTTTTGTAGTTTTTGTTGTTAGAAAGTCAAGGTTTTAGTAGTTTTAGGTTTAGGAAATTCTTAGGTAGCAAGTACGCTAATAGTTTAAATCTTTCTAATTTAGTTTCTTGCTATTTTCTTAAGTGTGTGAGCCTACATATAGGGATGCACGTTTTTGTAATAGTTAGCTATGAATTACTGAATCAAAATTTTATTTTGTTAGGTTTATCCCTTTTATCCCCCCTTTTCCCATAGTGTAGCCATGTGGAACCACTAGGGTTTTATCTCCTCTCTTCTTCCCTCTTTCTTCTACTTACTTCTTCTTCATCCTTCTAGAATCCTTCTTCTCTCCTCCTTCAATCCCCATATATTGTTATGATATCAAAATCATTAATGACAAGTTGTTGGAGTTCTGAAAACTGCAGTACAAGAAGCTTTCGACTGGAATTCTAGAGAAACCTCTAGGCTCAACTCGCAATCCCTTATCCTTAAAAGAGGTAATTAGCTCTTTGACTTATTAGGCTTTCTTCTCCTATCTCTTATTCTTATACATCCCTAAATTCCTCTTAAAAATATTGACTATTTTTTTGTTTATAGCTATCTTATCCTACACCTCATTAAGTTCTTAAAATTTTAGCATACTCATCATCTTGAAATCGCCCCTCTCTAAAACCCTATCCTCTTCTTTTTTGGGTTTTCATCCCCGTCCTATTCTCCTTCTTATCATCTAAACACCTCTTGAATCCCCCTCTATTTTGAACAAGTTTTAGATAACTTATTTTAGGCTATTCTATTAAAAAGTGTTACTGTAGACTGATATTTCAAGTGTTTTCTCACTTATCAAAATTATGTGAAATTTTGCATAAAGAACAATTTTAGACCTGTCTAATCACCTATGAAATTTCATAAAGTTCTGATGCATCTGTAGGAGTTTTTGCAATTTTACCAATCTGCCCAAAATTTCCAGAACCTAAACAGTCCCTTATTCCTTCTTTTCTTCTTTCGTTTCTTTTCTCTAATCCTTTCTAAATTTTGTATTCTGATTCCTCATTATCCTCTTTAACTCTTTTTCAAAAGTCAAAGTACTTTGGGTGTTTTATATTCAATTCTTAGTAATTTTTAATTTTGTCCTAGCCTCCGCAATACATTTATTTGAGCCCATATTAGCTAGATATACAACCACTAGGCTGTCCTACATCAATTAGTATCAGAACTTGTGATATCTTGCATCACTGATGGCCCTCAGTTGCTTGCAAATAGTGGTTAGATTCAATGGGAGTCTCACAAGGTTTACACCCTAACATTCCAGAGTCTTGAAGAAGATCTAGCATGTATTTTTGCTGAGATAAAAAGATTCCATCCTTAGATCTAACAACTTCAAAATCCTAAGAAAGTATCTAAAAAGCCCAAGAACTTTGACCACTATTACTTATGGTTACTATGGTTCCCCTCTTCTTTTATTTATTTCTTGAGTTTTCCAATCAACTCTTGATCCTTCTAAATACCCTAATTTGTAATCTTTTTTTCCAAGAAACCCAAGAACTTTGACCACTATTACTTGTGGTTACTATGGTCCCCTCTTTTTTTATTTATTTCTTAAGTTTTCCAATCAAAACACATTCTTTGTTAATCTCTGACACCTAATTTGTGTGCTAGTTGATGTCCAACACAAACAAAACCCAAAACCCCATTAACTACAATTCTGTAACACCTATTCACCTCTTCATATAATTATTTCAGGTCTATTAGGGAAATAGTACAGCAAAGATGTGATGACAATGCCTGAGTCACGGATCACACTTTCCTTAAGACAATATTCGCTCTCTACTATGTTCTCAAAGAAAGATAAAGAGACTGCAACGAGTCATAGCAAATTCATCTTTAAGATAAAACAGGCCAAACCGAAGTGTTGTTGATTGGCAGTTTGTAGCACCATAAAATCAACCTTTGAACACTTGAAGTTAATCTTCCATAAATGTATACATCAAGAAATCAGTGGGTTTTCTCAAAACATAGAGGTTGGAAAGATGAAAGAGAGGTTAAAAGTTCTTAATTCTACTTTCACATTTGGGAATGCCCTTCTTTTATATAAAATGTAGAGACACCTTTAGATGTGTCTGTAGACATCATTGGCACCCCTTCTTATTGAACCAATGGGTATGAATCTCCATAGACATCTTGGTCACGTCTGCATACTTTCCCATGAATGAAGTTTCAAAAAATCGTAACATTATAAGTTGTAGGTTTCGCTCAAAACCCATTCCGATCAATTGAGCATATGCCCAATTGATCAGCCTTGGGCCCCTTAATCGATCAACCTATGTTCAATCGTTTGGGCATGGCCAACTCGATTGATCAATCGGGGCTAAACTTTCAAAATATTCAACAATCCCCAACTATTTTGAAAGTTTAAAAAAATTGCTACAACAAATGAACTTGTATACATTTCTAGTTAAGCGACAAATTGTGCTTAAATGAAGGTGTACACAGACTTGAACCTTCACTTAGTCCAAATACATCAAAGTTTGTCAAAGTGTTTAGTAACCATAGTTTTAAACTAAGGACCTCATTTCAACTAAACCGAACATATTGAACACACAATTCACCTTACTAGTGTTTAAGCATAGCCAGTACATTTACAGCCTTGTGTTATTATCTTATTTAGTAAGCGCTCTAGTAGACCAAGCCTTAAGTCTCATAAGAATCAGCATTGCTATTATCCTATTTAGTAAGCACTCTAGTAGAACAAGCCTTAGGTCTCATAGGAATCGGCTTCACTTCCAAACTTACATAAGTGAGTCTATCTAAAGTGTATCTACGTGACTTATACTTCTATATGTAGATATAAACCCATTAAGAATACTTATACTCAGCTTACTTTATCCATTCATGCATGCATTAACTGCGGATGGATTAGAGATATTATTTATTATCTCTCTGTTTTAATGCATAATGTTGACTTCTATGGCTTGTTTTTCCCATTGAACCTGAATGCAGGTTGAATTCACATTACAGTCGTCTTTATTTATATGCTTTCCATCCCCCTTTATAACCTACAGATATTTCTTTGCAAAGCTCCTTTAAAAGGGATTTTCTTTCAATTAAAACATACTCAATTTATGAGTTCCTTAAATCAATATGTCTAAATTTTCATTACACCATTACATGTACCATTTACACCCATGAAGGTAGAACTTCACTTTCACAATGCAAATATATTGCATACATAAAAGTTTCATATAATGAATTCTTAAGCCATGATACAAGCAACCACTAATGTTATAACTTACATTCCATAGCAACTGTTCTATGCTAATCAATTTCTTAGAATTTCAAAATACAGTGGTGTCATTGAGGATATATGTCCATCCTCTATAAAAATCAAGAATCCAATTAGTATCAATATATTTTCAAGTATACAATAGAAAATTTATACTTTTCCTTCAAGTTTCTAAATACAAATGAAACAACATTCCAAAGATATAATTATAATTGACTTAAGACCCTAACTACATAAAATTATGCATGGTCTTGCATATGGCATATGTGATAATCTTGTTTTAAGAAAATACCCCTACACTTTAGGTATAAAATTTATATGTAAGCAAGAAACTATAACATGGTAGCAAATACATAATAAAAGGAAAAAGGATTGTCAATGTAATTTGGCCATAAAAATTAATTGAACCATGCATCTTCAATAAAAATTGATCATAATAAGTGGAAGTTTTCTATACCATTCTCTTGGCTTCACTACACTCATTTTGTTATCCATAACAAAGCTTATCACATTTCAATATCTTTAGAACAATATATGGTTATAAATTGGATACAACATAGACAAGTACACAAGTCTAATGTTCCTTAACTTATCAATGTACATTTTACATGTACACTTGTGACAGTTTAGACGAACTTTTACTATACAAAGATTCTAGTGATATTGATTTAAGCCAAGATGGAAATTTCAAAGTAAATATCTCAACCATTCTTTTTCTTTGCATATTAGCTACAACTGCCACCAACTCCGACTCCATTTTAAAGTGAGTTATACATGTCATTTTCTTAGACTTTCAAGATCTACAACCCCTCCAAAATTGTATATTTATACATTTGTGGATTTCAAATCCTCTTATTCAGAATTCCTACAAGATTAATTTATCCTTTCACCATACTAGATTAATACATAGTTTTCTTCAAGCATATACTTTGCAATAACAAATCCAATGATAATGACTATGTTTATAAATGAACTCACTTAAAACCAAATGGAAAAACTATGTTTGATCTAGTACAACATGATAAACTTATCATAAACAATAAATCATGTTTTCCTTTCCTTGTTGTCCAATAATTTTAATATAGACAACCCTACATTTTCATTCATTAATGTATATGACAATTAAACAAAATATGTATATAATTTTCCTTTACTTTGTAAGCATTTACATTATAAATGTCAATCATAAAACTAATACGCAGAAAATTATTACAACCTAAATTGCATGGGCTTAATTCAATCATTGATGAGAAAACAATTGCTTGAATATTTGTTTCATCAATTTTCATTAGTGAACCATTCAACACCAACTTGCCAAGTAATCAATGTATCACAGGGTTATCTTAAAATTAAATAATAAAGAAAACAATCATTATTATCAATGTTATCATTTTTCTTCATCACATATAATAAATGACATGAAAACATGGAAATAATCATGAATTTATGACTATAAAATTCACCATCTAAATATGGATGATTCTATATACCATGTTTACTAATCTTGTCAAATTATAAAATTTAAACACTAACAACCCATACTCAAACATCAAAATAATGTAAAACAACAGTTAGAAGAACTTATCGGTTTAGATATTTGATGTGTCTAAACCGTTCCAACTTTCAAGAGTCATCGTCCATTCATCCTCAAGTTTACTATTCGCAGTTTCTTTTCAAACATTGTTTTCTTGCCAAGTGATTCAAAAGACTCAGATTTTGGAGGCCATTGTCATCATTCTTCCAATTGCACAATATCATCTTAGGATTGTTTGGAAAATAATACAACAGAGATGTGATGACAATACCCGAGTCATGGATCACGCTTTTCTTAGGACGGTATTCACCCTCCACTCTATTTTTAAAGAAAGATACAAAGGCTGCAATGAGTTACAACAAATTCAACTCTATGATCAAACGGGCTTAACTGAAGTTGTGTTGTTGATCGGCGGTTTACAGCACCGTAAGATCAACCCTTGAACACTTGAAATTAATCTTCCAGAAATGTATACAACAAGAAATCAATGGGTTTTCTCAAAACACAGAGGTTGGAAAGATGAAAGAAAGAGAGGTTAAAAGTTCTTAAGTCTATTTTCATGCTTGAGAATGCCCTTCTTTTATAGAAAATGTAGAGACACCTTTAGATGTGTCTGTAAACATCATTGGCACCATTTTTATTGAACCAACGGGTATGAATGTTTGTAGACATCTTGGTCATGTCTGCACACTTCCCCATGAACAATGTTTCAAAAAATCGCAACATTTTAAGTTGTAGATTTTGCTTGAAACCCATTCCAATTAATTGAGCATATGCCCGATTAATCGAGCTTGAGCCCCTCAATCGATCGAGCATATACTCGATCAATCAACCTTAGGCCCCTTAATCGATTGGCCTACACTCGATCGAACGGGCCTGACCAACTCTATCAATCGGTAATAGGCCCAATTGATTGGGGTTAAACTTTCAAAATATCCAACATGGTCAACACTCCAAAGGAATCCTAGATTTTAGGAATTTTATTCTTAAAGTCTTTGATATTTTTTGGGAATATTTAATTGATAAGAAGTTACGAAAGTTGAGAATTGTTTAGAAAGTTTGGTCAATATAAAAGTCCTAATGTTTAGGGATTTTAGAAGATTTAAAAGTATTTTTTTTCTTTTTTTTTTTACTAGTGTTAGCCTACTAGTATGCCACACTTAATGAAATAAATTAGAAAAGTTTATGAAAATTTGACAACGTGGAAGTGTGTGTAAGAGGGTGGCGACCATAGAGCCTCTTCCTTATTCTCTTGGGTGAGATAATGGATCTCCCAAGGTTCTCTCCTCTCTTCTCTTGCCTTTCCAACGAGTCAACACTCCCTCCTCCTTCTTCTTCCTCTTATCTTATCTCGTTCTTTCTTCTTCTTCTTCTTTTCTTGATTCAGAAAAGTTGCAGACAACAACTCCCCTTCCTTCTCCTTGTAGGAGCCTAATTCTTAGGTATCCTACATTAAGGCAACTTTCCTCGTGGGTGATCTCCAACATCTCACATTTTGTTCTTTTCTAAAGCATACATTTCCTCCATTGCACTTCTCCATTAAGGTTAAGATACAGCTTGGGATACACCGCATTAAATAGATGCAAAGGACAAAGAAGTTAGAGAATGTTCTAAACTCAGGGGATAAGGAATTATTACAGACATGGTTAGCTATAATATGCCAAGTACAAGAACGGATACCCTTCCTAATAACAATAGGAAGGTGGGAATCATCATAAGATACAGGGAGCAATACCTATGGACAAAATGACCAATTGGGGACAAGTCTCTTCTTACGTTAAACAAACATATCAATGAAATCTCGCACATAAGCCTTCTTCTGGGTGGTTGTCATTAATTCTTTCTCTTTATGGACATCTACTTGTTCCATCACCCTTAGCTATGATATCCACCAACATAAAAAAAAACATGTAGAGGAACTGGAAGAGGTATAGCTAACTCATATTTTCCTGTATGTTTACTCTCCCCCTGAAAATGAGGTTGACTAAGGGAAAAGAAAGAGGCAGTCTCATGAAATGTAACATTCATGGAAACAATGCACTTTTAAGTAGAAGAATGGTAACATTTGTATCCCTTTTGATTCAGAGCATACCTAAGGAATACACATTTATGAGTCTTAGGATAGCTTGAAGCAGTTAGACTTAGGAACATAAATATAGTAAATGCAACCAAACATATTAGGGGGAAAGGAGGAGACAAGGGTTAAACATAAGAGGAGTTCAAGGGGACATTTAAATCCCAGATCGCAAGAGGGCATAAGGTTCATCAAGTAAACAATAGTCTAAAAGGCATCAGACTAAAAAACCTGGCATGCATATGAAAAGAGAAATACACGAGTAATCTCAAGAAGATGGTAATTCTTTTGTTCAACAATGCTATTTTTCTTAAGAGTGCTAGGACAAATAGTCTGATAAAAGATGCCACGCTTAAATAAAATGAAAAGGTATAAACCATAGATTTTCCTCCATTATCTAAACGAAGAACCTTGAGCTTAGTATCAAACTGAGTATTAACCAATTTGTTAAACTAAAAGGTTGAAAAAACCCCATTCTTAGATTTCAACAATTAAATCCAAGTTGCCTTAGAGCAATCATCAACAAAAAGTGACAACTAACAAAATACAATAGGGAGGTAACTGGGAAAGGTCTGCACACATCAGAATGAACAAGGGAAAATGAAGTTTTATTACCACTCATACTAGAAGAATAGGAAAAATGGCAATGTTTGCCTAACTCACAAGTTTCACAATGGAAGTCGGAAATGGAAGAGAAAAGCCCCAGAAAATGTTTTCGCAACATAGGAAAAGAGATATGACCAAAACAAGAGCACCACCAAAAGTTTTGATTGCATTGGGAAGAGGGAGAAGTTAAAGGTGATGGTGATAGTATCTGTTGAACAGTAAAGGCAACAAGTGAACAACCATCCATAAGATACAACCCCTAATATTCATGGCCTCGACCAATGGTCTTCCCTGTCTTCAGATTCTGAAAAATACAATACGAGGGAAAGAAAGTAACACTACAATTCAAGACTTTTGTAATATGACTAATAGAAATAAGGTTCAACGTAAAGTTAAGAACATGAAACTCTGAGGACAATGGCAAAGAGAAGGATGTAGCCAGTACCAGCAATGAATCATTAGTAATAAGTACCTTATTATCACAGAAAAAAACATGGTATAAAAAAAAACTAGACATACTAGTCATATGATGAGATGCCCCAGAATCAATAATTCAAGGATGACTTGGTAAGATACTATGAAAAGAAATGAAAGTACTGGAACATGTGAAAGGAACACCATCATGCTAAGAGTGTAGCATATATCTCGATATAGAGGTTATTAGCCGGAGAGAAAACCAAATGATTGAACACTAAAATGCTTGTGATACGCTCCAAGAATAAGCACAACTACAAACCAAACAATACGAAGCAATCACAGCTCACCACCTAAGGCTTCATAATGTGAAATCACAACAACAATAGCACTGAGCTACAACTAACTGTGGGGCTTAATGAGAAACAAGTCCACCACTAAGCAAGGTATAGGACTTTAAAGCCCATTAGAGATACTAAACAACCTTACACTATCTCTTACATCATCAAAGTAGATAAAGAGTGAACCTAACAACTTTTGAACACACCAATCAGCACCCAAGAACAGACAACAATGGAAAGCACAATGTGAAGGTTGATCCTAGTAAGGATTTTGGATCAGATTGGGCCTATCCTTGCCCAAATCGGCTAATCTTTAGAACCATGGTGGAGAGAAAAACTATCACAAGAACCGGTTGGAAACAAAACAACCGCACCACGAAGCTATTGCAGCCATTTTTACATCTCACAACCACAGAAACACAGAACAACAATACAATCCAACAACCAATAAAGGGATCGATCACAGGGCAATACAAGGGCTTCGGAATTGATTTTCCCATCAATAGGGTCACAACCAGCAACCAACACACACAAGGTCTTAAAACACGAGTCGAAGAACACATACACCACGGCCAAGACTAATACCCACAATCACTGCAACACAATGGAAAAACACAACAATGCATAGCAGCTCCACATCACTCTAACCTCTGCTAACATTAATCGTATGGATGTTGACATCAATTGTATGGATGTTGACATTAGCACACTCCTGACACCGGTAACTCCTTGAGGACTCGAGGCATCTATGTAGTGTAGATTTGGTGTTGATACCAAGTAAATTTTTATGTATTGGGGTTCTAGGTAAGAAAAGAAGAAGAAGCAATTTGGGAAAATAGAATATGTATGGAGAGTAAGATTCCCGCTCACATACTTTGTCTCATATATCAAAATAGCAAAGAATACATCTATGGGTATTTACAAGTATACCCGTATACCATACAAAGACACATATAACCAAACCTTATATGTATAACCCCGTATATCCATGTAATACAACAAGATATGTTCCCAAATTATTAGATAACCAGAATAGAGTGAGTCTCTCTCTCACCCATCACAGTAGTAATGAGAAATTGAGAAGAATGTGGCCAACTATCGAATGAAGCAAGCCATATTGTCATAAGTGCTAGTAGAGGATGGCTGAATGAGAAACAATACAGTAAAATTAAGGATTTTAAGCTCTACTTCACTAATATAAAACTAGATAGTTAACTAACTGATTTACACCACTCATAGTTCAAGTGCATATAAAAAGCCTTACAATGATTGTCAATAAAGGAGACAGCTGAAGGATCTATAGTGTAACACTAATTAACTCTAGGGAAAAATATGTAGAACATAGAGTGTTAAACAGTTTCTTACATTCTGAGTAACTCAAGGGAAAAATATGTAGAACATAGAGTTTTAGTTTCTTACAATCTGAGTCACGGCTGCGGTTGCGCTCGACAGCAAGTTCAAAGAGGTTCTCCAAAACAAATGCAAGTCTATCACAGGCAGTGTCTAGAAGAGGAGCAAGCCATGATCGGGCTGCAGCTCGTGCTATCTCTGCAGCTGCCTCTGTTATTCTTCCACCCCCACCTCGGCCAGAATGGGCAAGTAGTATATTTGCGACCTGTTATGAAAAAAAAAAAACAAAGGACATATTTATCTACCCCAGATGTTGGAAAATTAAAAACTCTAATTTACAGCTCCGGGGTAGCTACTAGTTCTGGAGAAAATATACCTTCTCCCTTGACACTGGTGGGCACTCAATGGAGTATGTAGCACAGCGAAACTCATGCATTACCCTCTCAAATGCAGCTCCTCCATAGAGCCTTAGGGTAGAATTAGGAGGCTTTATATCAGCAGTAACACCAGGCCAGCCCCCAACACCACTCTCTGTCTGTTCCTCTATTGTTGTTTTCCCCCATTGCTCCGGGGCAGGATCTGCTGCTCCCTCAATCAATGCACCCTTCACAAACAAGAGAAGACTGTTTTATGCTAGTGTAAATTCTTTGTACGGATATGCTCACTCCAGTGATGAAATAAGTGATGAATAATGGGATGGTGCATTTTATTACATACCACATGATTGCTGATGGCAGCCGCGTGCAACATAGCAGATCTCCGAAGACAGGCAACATCAGATGTAGCCTGTATCTTGGAGTCCATTCTAGCCAACTCGGTGGTGACTTCACTGCAGCGTTGTTCAAGCAATGCAAGAGTTGCTGGTGCAGCTTCTTTGTATCTCTTTTGAAGCTCGGCCTCCAAGTACTCTCTCAGACAGCCAAACCCAATGAAGGGCCTAAACTTTTCTTCATCAAATCCTCCGCTGACACCCTCACGCAGATGACGCAGGACTTCTTTGTCAACCTGAGATATTTGTCTGTGAAATTCATCGTTTGATACCGTGCCCCTGTCTTTTGGCAGGGCCACAAAGTATGGGTGAATGTTCTCCCCGAGATAACCACTTGCACTCAGGTACCGATCCACTTCCCACCGGTCACTAAACTCCTACAAAGATTAATTTTTCCATTAATTATTATGCTTAAAGTTGATTTTTTTCCTTACAAGCAACAAATTTCCCAAAATTTGTACATTTATACCTTGAGCCTATTATCAAATTTGGAGACAACAATTGTGGTGCGTCTAAAGGTTGGATCAATTTCGCGAATGGCATCCAACCATAGTGACGAGCACCATTCCACACTACTTTGCTGAAGGAACAAGAGAAGGCGATGGGGAGGACTCGCCAATGACTTCACCATTGACAGGATCTCATCAGGTGTGTTCTCCGGCTCTCCCTTCTTCGCCTGCATACAGATTTCATATTAGTCATTCAGAATGGAAAAAAGTGAGAAATTCAAGTTAATGAAGAGAACATCCACCTTAAGAACAAAGCCAGGAGTGTCAATAATGGTGAGATTGGGGCAATGAGCATATTCTGCTCTCATCACGATTGGCTTTGAAGAAACCGCAGATCTGGTCTTCTTCAGATGTGCCTCCGTTCTTAACTTAATAAGATCTGCAATTGCAGATGCCGAAACAACTGGGCTTCCATATTCTTCAGAATCCTCTTCCTGCATTCATTAATCAAGTGTATTTTAAAAAAGCTGCCATTCAAGGGATGAATTCTAACAAAGAGAATACAATGAAAACAGAAATTTTGAAGTATAAAAAGCAGAACTTCCAGTCAAAGCAAACCACTCCTACATATTTCATTAACACAAAACCCAAATCGTAAACCCTAACAAAACAGAAACCCTAAGATAGAGAAAACGGAAAAACACAATCATTATGACTAAAAATCCAAATGAAAGAAAATCTGAAACATTGGAACCCTAAGATCGAAAAAACCTGAAATCGGCATCGGGGCTCCAACGCTGACGGATCGTGGACCATCTGAAGGATGAGAGGCCTCCGGGTGCCCATTTCGACCTCCCTAACGTTGAATCGGAAGCCAAGGAGGGCTTCGAGGAGAGAACTCTTGCCATCAGATTGGCCGCCAAGAGCGACTATCTCTGGTATTGGGAGCTTCTCACCAAAAGCCACCGCAGCTGCCTGCAAGCGATTGTAAGCCTCGAAACGAGACTTGAATTCAGAGGATGAGGAATCCATGGAATTCAATTCTTGATGCTTTCTGGAAACGGCCGACGAGAGGGATTTCTGATTTGGGGTTCGGCTGGGAGTGTTGAGGAAGTTGTTTGTGCTCGCCATTGAAGCACAGAGAGAGCGACCCAGCGAGCGAGCGAGAGAGAGAGAGAGAGAGAATTTAAATTTGAATTTGGGTGAAGACGTCGGAGAGCGGGATGGGCAGACGAGATGGGTTGCCCACTACGATACCAAGGCTCTGTGCCCGATATGTATCTTCCGGAGTTCGAATAACCACATATCAAGCCATTACCAAAAGTGGTAAAGGTAAAAGAGGGTGTTTTAGTAAAAATACAAGGGGATAAGTACCGTTGTATTGAATGACTACCATAACCTCTCTCTCTCTCTCTCTCTCTCTCTCTCTCTCTCTCTCTCTCTCTATTTGGAGTCTTTTTTAGCCAAGCAATGCACCACTTGGAATACAATTTTGAATGATAGCTTTACTCTTCCAAAAGAGGTTATAGGAGAGATGATTGATAGCTTTAATAAGAGAAATAGAATCTCCTTCGATGATTACCTCATCCAGCTCAAGTGAAAGAGCAGCTATCAGACCAAAAAGGAGCGCTTTACATTTAATAAAGATAGGGTCATCCAATTTAGTTCTTTCAACTTTGGCTAAGATGAAGTCACCATTCCAATCTCCAATAATGACTCCCATAGTAATATAACCAAATTCTATTGTATTTAATGTTGTTTTAAATGATTCAAAATTTACCTTTATTTTGTATTTACATAAGTCTTGTGACTGTTGGAATGAACCAAAACCTTAATGTTTTGTCTCCCATTTACATTATTTTGTCTTCCACTAATCCTTTCTTATCTTCTAAGTTTCTTCTTCATATATACCATAATTGGGATGTTTAGGTTTCTACTCCATTACATTATATCAATTTTCTTTCTCAAGTCTTTTTGTATTTCATATGTGATTAAGTTGGGACAGTACCTAAGTTTTAAGAGTCTTCAAGGAACCATGCTACTTGTGAAGAAGGATTGTTAAATCTTCGAGTTTGATTATCTCAAATTAATTCAAAAGAAAGATAAATCATATTCAAGGACAATGCATATGCATGCCTCAGTCTAACCCATTGCTTAAACTGATAAGTTCTACGTTATCTTGTACTATTCTATTGTTCTGATTTGTACCAAGTGATTGTATTTTCTGTTACAAACATATTTCAGCAATCCTATATTTCCAACAAATTCTTTGAGGAAACAACATCAAAGTTAAGTTTAAACAAATTTGAGTGAAGAGGAAACTAAATCATAGCAGGGGTTTCGTAATGGACCTGGTTAAGCATTGAGATGGAAGTCTCCACTTTCTAAAAAAGTCTATCAACTTCCAATAAACATTTAAAATGGTTTAATTGAATATTTTCCAATACCAAAAAATTTTGATGTTTCCGAAATCACCTAACACATGATAATAATATAAATAATAAAGTGTCGTGTTCCTAGTTTAACCATTCAATAAAAGAGGAGTTCAGGCAAGGGGATCTAATAGAAAAACGAGATTAACTACCAAAGACTAATCGAGATAGGGCATTCTATTAAGACGTGAAGGATAGATGGGAAGGTTTTGAAAAAGAAGACACCAAGGATCAACTATAATTTTCCTTTTAATAAGGTTGGTTCTGACTAGGAGGGAATTCCTGCAAGCTCTCCATAAAAACAATTTAATTTTGGGGGGATGGAAAGTCTTCAAAGCTTTGAACGAGGGGTAGAGTGGATGGGGTTCGAGACTTTTAGATAGGTTGTTCTGACAAATAATATGTCATATTTGTCCCTAGGCCAAAAGATGGTATTTGAAGAATCAATTAAGGAGATTTTTTTTTCTTTAAATTTATATTGGGAAACATAAGGGCTAATGGAAGACAAGTTCTACTCTTTGTTTAGGGGATTGATTATGTCTTTAACTTTCTTAAGATGAAGGATGGAGAGATCTAGAGAGTAAATGTGATAAGATAGGAGGCTTAGGATTCAAGGACCATCCCAAATATAAATGTTTAGCCCATCACCAACCTCCCAACTTAAGCCTTTTCTAAAGACTTTAGCCTTGATGTATTTTTTCATTCACAAGAACTATTGAAATTAGATTTCGATGAGAGAAAGTCCTTGTGAGAAAAGTACAGAGATTTAAAGAGTTTGACCCAAAGCGCTTAAATCTTTTGAGTAATACGGCAAACTTATTTAGATAGATGAGCAATGTTGAAAGTGTGAAGATTTTCAAATCCAAGACCACCAATGCTTATGTTAAATTTTAGGTCATCCCATTTAACCTCATTGATCTTGTTTTCAATGTCCTTCGAGCTCCTATTAGAAATATCTTTGTTCGGTAGTTATAGAATTGCATATCTTGTTAGGGATCACAAAATAAGACGTAACATAAAAGGGAATTGCAATTACATTAGAATTAAGAAGGATCTCCTTTTCAATTTGAGAAAGAAGTTAGTTTTTCATCCTTGAATCCTATTACAGCCCTATCTTCAATATAGGAGAAAAGGGAGATCTTGTTTTTACCAATAGAGGATGGAATACCTAGGTATTTATTTGGATTTTGGGACTACTTAATATTGAGTTTTCCAAGATTAATAGTTTAAATTTTTTTGGAGTGTTAGAGCTTCAGAGAGGTTACATTTCATTGGATTAATGGTTTGTTTTGAAGCTAATTCAAAAGATTGAATAATATGTTGAATGGTTTCAATGTGATTAATTGGAAGTTGTATCCTCTATACCACCGTCAACCACTTTTGTCATTGGACCACGTGTCCAGAAGTAATATTTGAAGACAAACCAAGTAACAAAATCTTTTGGCTTTGAAAACTATTATTTTATTAAAAATAATTTAATAAGGAAATGAAATGAATAGATGCTGGCGTGATTCACTTTCCAAAACACCATATCCTCTGTACCACAGTTGTCTCTCACTTTTCAACAACATTGCACCTCTCATCTTCTTCTCCGACAGGTTTTCAAATGACTTTGCAACTCCCATCTACCAACCTTGTATGATATCTCCGGTGGTAACGACAACCAGCAGCGATTAAGCAACTTGTCTCATCTTCTCCAGTGGCAACAACCAAGTAGGTTATGTGATCTTCTCCGGTTGCAGCGACAACCAACATTGCAAGTAGCTTGTCTATGTTTAGTCTCATGTTGAAAGAAAAGAAAAAGTTAGAGATGCCACTAAAACAAAAAATACATTTTACAACGTTTAAAAACGTTGTCTATAACATTGTCTATAGCATTGTATCAAGCTGCATCGCTAAAAGTTGAAATCTTTACATCGCATTTTCAAAACGCTGCCAAAACAAGTATAGACAACGTTTTCAAAACCTTGTCTAAAGCGTCGTTTTAGACAAGGTTTTGAAAATGCTATCTAAAGTTACTATAGCCAATGTTTAAGAAATGTTAGCTATAGATAAGTACTTTCGCTAGCATTTTCAAAACATTGTATAAAGCTACTTTACCCAGGGTTTTGAAAACATTGTCCATAATGCATATCTATAGACAACATTTCTAAAGTATGTCACTATAGACATCGTTTTGAAAATGTTGTCTATAATATTATACCTTTTACAACGTTTATACAAAAAAACATTGCTTATAGTACGTTGTTAAAAACCATTTTTGTTGTAGTATGTTTATAATGGTTAAGGCGTTTGTTTGCATTAGGACGAACCAAATTGAGCCAAACCAAGCCAAGGTGAGGCATGATGTGTTGTAAGGTGGTGCATATGGGAGTGTACAACCAGCTTGTTTGATTTTCTTTAGTGGTAGCAACAACTGGCTCGTCTAATCTTCACCTGTGGTAGCAACCAAGCAGCTTGGGTCTTCTTTTTCGATCGCAACGACTAAGGCGAAGCGTCTGTGTATCACGTTCTACAACACAGGTGAGTGTTATTTTAGATAATGTTATTTTTATAATATTAAAATATAAAATATTATTATGTTACACGTTGGAGACAACTTGTCACTCTACGGTCTGTGTCAGGCGAAGGAGAGGGACACGGAGGGAAAACATGACGAGCTAAGAACCTGATCATGACTATTTATCTTCTCCTACACTGTGGTTTGTTGAGAGAGAGAAAATTGTTTTGTTATATAACCTCTTGAAGTTGATTTGTTATAAAATCTCCTCTACCTTGAGTGTCTTCGACAACAACTCTTGAAAATGTTGTTTTGTTATAATAAATTTTATCCTCTTAAGACCATATTTATAGAGCCGCATCCTCTTTTGTGTTTTGTATAAAGAGAGAGACTTAGGTTTTCTTCTCTAGTGGAAGCGACCAAGCAAAGCATTAAATGCGTTGAGTTCTCCAACATAGGTGAGTGTTATTTTGCATAATAATGTTTTATCAATATTAAAATATTAAAATATTATTACATTGCTCATTGACAACTGGAATTGTCTTCCATGCATATCAGATTAAAGAGGGGTGGGAGAGGATGTCACATTCCTTAATATTTGAAAACATGGCGATTGATTGTGAAAAACCTACTCCAAAGTCAGGTAATGATCAACACATTCCAACCACAACAACATTTGATGATGGTTCTCAGTCGCCTTGTACTCCTACATTTGAATGGTATGCTTCAAATGGCCTTATGAAATTTTGAAAATTTTGACATTTTTATATTGATTGGATAAAACATATTTCAGTTGGAACTTCAGTTGTAGTAGTTGTCAAGACCATCCTTTTTGTTTGATTATGTGTGTATGGCCCATATGTTTTTTGTTTGTTATTGTGACCATAATGTGAAAGATATTCTCAGACTAAAGTATATGTATTAGTGTAATATTTAGAATGTATGATTATAACAACCTCTTTAATCTAAAACCAATCCACTTGAAAGTTCTATACCAATTATACTTACATCCTCATTTTATTTTTCATTTTCTCAAGGCACCATCAGAGACATTTGGTCAGTCTGACTCATTTGACTTTAGGGCAGGACATTTCACAAATTTCCCTTGTTCCCCAGGTGATGACGGCGCTGAATCGTATGATTCTTCAAGAGCTAAAACAATAATGACCCCACACATTGGGATGGAGTTTCAATCCGAGAAAAAAGCATATAACTTTTACAATTTTTATGCATACAACATGGGATTCAGCATCCATAAAAGTGTTGGTCATTAAAACAAGAAAGAAGAAACTTTAGATCGTATTTTCTGTTGTTCTAGACAAGGTAAAAGAAGAATAGATAAATGAGACAGTGATATGAAACAACCTCGTCCAATCACAAGGTGCAAATGTTTGGCACATATGAAAGTATCCACTTGGGAAAATGGTAACTTTTGCATTATCAAGTTTGTAGCGGACCATACTCATGAGTTGAAAACGCCAATGCATACACACTTATTGAGATCACAATGTCAGTTTACAATAACACATGTTATTGATGCCGATAAGGTAGATCATTCTGGTCTTAAGCCTTGAATGAACATAGAACTTATGGCCATTCATGCTTGTGGATGAGAACATGTAGGTATGAAGTTAACATATTATAATAATTATTTGTAAACTAAACGGACAATTCAAGTGAGAATGAGCAAAACTGAAGGCATCTTAGAGCATTTGCAGTAGATGCAGGTGGATGATCCCAATTTCTATTATGGGATTCAATTAGATGAGGCTGAGTTAATAACAAACATATTCTCGACTGATGGGAGGATGAAGTTGGATTATGAACATTTTGGGAATGTGGTATGCTTTGATACTAATTATAGGAAGAATGTTGAAAATAAGCCCTTTGGATTGTTTGTGGGGGTGAATTATCACAAACAAACAATGATATTTGATGTAGCACTAATTTACCATGATACCGCTGAGACTCTTATATGGCTATTTGATACCTTTGTGGAGGCAATGGGGGGGGGGAAGCCACAAACAATGTTGACTGACTAAGATACAACCATGGCTAAAGGGTTGGTGGCAAAGTGGTCAGAAACAAAACCCCAGCTATACATTTGACATATATATCAGAAAGTTGCAAAGCATTTGAGTCATGTATTCGAGAGACACTCAAATTTTGCAAGGGAATTTACTAGTTGTATTTTATGACCATGAGTACGAGGATTTCTTAAAAGCTTGGAGTTCTATGATACGCAAATATAATGTTGAAGATGATGAATGGTTAAAGAGATTGTTTAATCAAAAGGAGAAGTGGGCAATGGTTTATGGATGATTTACATTTTGCGCTAACATGATGACAACACAATGAAGTGAAAGCATGAACAACCAACTAAAGTATCATGTGAACTATAAGAGCATTCACATCCAATTCTTTAAAATAGTTTTTTCTCTAAAGTAGAGAGTAAAAGAGGTGAAAATCACTAAAAAGTATCTTACATCCGGTTATGTATTTTGGAACAAAACATATAGATTGCTACAATCACTCTCTAAAAGTAGAGAGTGATTGTAGCATTAGGCATTTCTTAAAACTATTTTTTATTTTTCTTTTGTTTAAAAATCATCAAGACCGGTCAATGTCTCTAAAAGTTGTCATTTAAAAAATAATATTTAAATAGATTGCTCTCTAAGATAGATAGTGGGATGTATGGTCTATGGCAAAAAAATTATCTAAAATTGAAAAAGTAACCTTTTTAAGGGGAAAAATAGATAAAATATGCATAACCGGATGTGAATGCTCTGAGTTTAATATCATTCGCTTCTTTGAACATTTTAAAAGAATGTTTGCAGATTGTTGGTTAAAAGTTGACTTCTCTGCAAGCCAAAGCACACCTGTTATGGCATTTGAGGCCGAGATACTAGTGCACATAGCTATTGTATACACCCCTAAAGTTTATAGTATGTTCCAACACGAATTAAAGAAGACACGATTGTATAGTGTCTACAAGTTTACAGAAGAAGGCACTGTTACAGAGTACAAAATTACTCAGGTAGGAAGCAAGCATGACCAAAATGTGGAGTTTGAATCGACAAAGTCAAATTTAGATTGTAGCTGCAAGAGGCATTAGTTCGTTGGGATCCTTTGCTCACATGCTTTAAAGGTTTTGGATCGCAATAACGTTAAGAATATACCATTGCAATACATAATGAAGAGGTGGACTAGGGATGCTAAGGTTATAAAATTGAGCAATGAAAAAGCTGAGCAAACAAATGTGGATCCCAAGGAAGAAGTAGCCAAGTGGTGTAGGGATATTTGCTCTATCTCTAATAAGATAGGGGTAAGGGCTGTAGAGAATGCTGAATTTATAAATTTGCAATGTCCATGTTACATAAAGTCTTGGAAGGACTTGAAACAATGTTAAAAAAATCTAGGTATCAATGAACCAATAATCTAGGGATCACAACCTAAGGAGAGTGGAGCGGATTTTATGATTAGAGAACTAATGGAAAGCACTATTTGAATGACCTCAGCAAGAAGAAAGAGTTGAAGCAATGGCTAAGTGAAAGGATTCGAAGTTCCAAAAGAATGCTTAGTGCACTTGAGAGGGCCACTAATAGGAAGAAGAGAACATCAAAACAATAGAAAGATGTGTTTGCATCAGTTAGACATGATAATGCATAACATTGTAGTCCCCTAAGAACCCAAGATAAGCCTCCTCCACAATCAAAATGGTACATATCATCCATCGACTACATGAACATTAATGTAATGTATAATAAATCAATTTATTCACATTATTAACCGATGCCTATCTCACTAACCTAATATTTACCATGTAGTGGACCACCAAGGGCATGCATAGCCCCGTAATGCAAGGGAATGTGTCTTTATCTACATATTTGGCAGCTAATACTTCTCAAATGACACCATTAGCTTCTCTCGCTACATTTCATGAACCATAGATATCCTATATGTATCAAGATGCAACACCAACACCCCCATTAAATACTCACTCAAGTTTCCAATCAGCACCACCGGTTATGGTCCAAGTAATGCACATTAGACATACTTGTTAATATGGATTGTTACATGTAATCCTTTATGCTTATTTATGCATGTCACATACAGGTTGTTTCGTGCCACAATTGAACACCATGTTGTACCATCCCATGGATCTAAACCCTGTTCAACCTATGAAGGTATGCTTTTGGAATGCTAATGAGGTTATGTTGAATTAGTTGGGATTTCTAACACTCTAGAATGAGATCTATTTATCCATGCCTTGATATCCTTTTTAATGTTGCAAGAAACAATGCCTGTATAAAGAAGTTCATCAGATTGTCCATGACAAAAGTATAACCAGATAATTGCCTAACCCAGGCAATTAATTTAATTTAAAATTGAATATCTTATGTATTTTTTGTTATATGATTTATTCCAAAATGGCGCGTAACTCATTTTTTTATTTTTGTTACATGACTTATTCCCAAATGGTTGCCTAACTCTTGTTTTGTATATATATATATTTTTTACATTATTTATTCCAATGTGAGTCACATAATTTGTGTTTTCATTACATAATTTACATGACTTATTCCTTGGGTCACCTACCATGTGACACACATGATAGATGGAAGGGTGATAGGGTGAGGACATCTACTAGGGCTTGGACCTATTTTCAAGGCCCAAACAACTTAATATTTCATGTATTTTCATCTGATATGTTATTTTTATGATTATAATTGATCATCAAAGTTTATTTTATTTTATTGGGGTGCTTAGCTACTATCAAATGATCCAACTTTGTGCCTAGATCTTTGTTGCCAAAATCAACCCCTCAAATCTAAAAGTGTCTAGTAATATTTGATCTATAAAATGAGACAATTTAAGGGCACACAAAATTTTCATAAGCTTAATGCAAATCGGTATTGTAGTTCATGAGATATTGTGGGCATCGCGAAAAAACAGGGTGGGTCTGCCCACCCCACTTCGGGGAACTATGCCCGAAGTTGACGCCTACTTCTTTTCTATGGGGAAGGGAGGATTGCGAACTTTTTAGGGCCCGAGCTAGGCACTTGGACCTAGGGTTGATTCTAGACTGATCTGGTTTTCAAGAATCTGGGTAAGCTGTTTGGTTGCAATTGGGAAAGGTGTTAGGCACCCTAATTACCCACATTTTTAGGGTAGCTCTTCTAACCTAACAATTTTCAAGTGCTAGTAAGTAAAAATGAATTGATAATGTTCTTTTGATTTTTATTGGTTTAAACCACCCTTGTGGTGTGATCATTGCAATTGAACCTGAGACATAGTTTCCGGCTGCCTATATACCTGATCTTGTATGGTTCAGTGTTCCTAGGGTTTTGTCGGGATCAAACTGCATGCAGTTTTGAGGGTTTATTATGTATGCAATTCTCGGTAAGTCAAGTACGTCTAACTGTGATAGTGATTCAAGGTAGGTTTATTTTAGGGAATTTGTATACTTACAAAGTACTCCTCGTTGTTGAAATACATTAGTGAAAGGGGGTCAAGACTATGTTATTCCAATGTGAGTATTTTTAGGGACCTAATTAGGCTATGGCCAAGTCCTAGAGTTTTTAAGTCATGAACCAATATGACATGACCCTAGGGTAAGGTGGAGACTATAAAAAGTTGAGAATGATTGAAAGGCAATGGTTGGGTCGGGTTACGCAGCCATATCGCATTGACATAGCAATTATGACACCAGTATTGTTTCCCAGGTAAAACTTAGGTGTTGGATACTTTAATGTTTGATACTGGACCTAGTCTATGTATAAGGGTTCTAGAGGTTTGAACAAGATTTATTGTGGTTCTAGAAGTGTAGGGTTTCATTCCCACCTTTTGATTTATTAGAAAATGGTAAGCTTAGAATTTTCCAATCAGTACACCTGATCTTCATGTGTATACCTAATCTTTGAGTATGTCTGATCTTCACAATGAAGTGATTTTAGGTGTACTATCCTGGATAGACCCCACTTGGTCATTTAAAAAAACTAAGAATCTGTAAGTCTTTCTTTAAGGGTTTCTTAAGGGTTTGTGGGTCTTTTCATACCATGGGGCACACAGGGACAGAAGGATAGGGATTTCAGGTCAATATGCCTGATCTCAGGTTGTACGCCTGAAATAGGCAATATGCCTAAAACAAGCTGTACGCCTGAATTTTAACTGGATTAAAATTCAGGCGTATTATGGATAGTCCACACTCAAATGGACATATCTCTTTCCACAAAACTCATAATCGAGCGTGGTTGGTTTCTTTGGAAAGCTGAGAAAGAAATATTTCTAACAAGGTATGATGAGCTAGGGTGGGGTACACCTGAAATAAGATGTATGCCTAATCTTTAACTCAATTAAATTTTAGGTGTATATGTTTTTCAGGCGTACCAATTTTGTACAGTAGTCTAGTAGCCTGAATTTTTGGATTTTTGGGGCACTTCCTGAGGTCCAATGGGTCTAAAATTTTATGAAGAACTAGGTTAAGACCTTTGGTATGCCACTAAAGCAGTCTATTGGCTAAGGATAAACCCCTCTTTGGAGTTTCCAAAGGAAGTGGGTTTTGTGTAATTTTGCACAGACTTTTGTAAAATCTAAGGGTTGTGGGGCCTATTCCCAAAGTTATACACATGGGGTTAAGATCAAATTTGGTGAAGAAATGACAGAGGATGTCATGAAGATACGGTAAAAATTTGAGAGCAAAAAAAAGTCTACATAAAATTATTTAGCAAACACTACAGATAACTAAAATGATATAGGTTAAAAGCAGTAGAGAAGTCTATTCAATAAAAAATACATGAAAAATATGAAAATATAAAGAAATGACTTGTAAAAATTAATTTAGGTTCCTAAGGTAGTTACTAAGCAATCAAGAAAGAATTTTATAAAAATCACAAATGAAGAAAGAGTAAAAATTCGGGAATCACCCATTGCTCAATCTGTGTTGTGTAAAATACACCATCACAGTGAGAAGTGGGATCCACTTCGAGGATCAAATGGATTCCTCTAGGACTCAAATATGGTGAGATGATAATTCATTATGTTAATGACTCCCAATTCAAATTTGAGCTCCAAATTCCAAGTATGGAGGAACTTATGATCCTTGTACCATGGGTGGGTCAAAATAAAATAGTAGGGGAGAGACAAGCTTGTCTCTCCCATGTCCCACCATGGGACTGCT
>JAOXJP010231975.1:0-10547 GCA_025762735.1 Platanus orientalis | reverse complement strand
ATTCTTTGTCGACGGAATCCAAGGGTCTGATGGCGTGTTTCTTGGATTTAGGTGTTAATGATACTTGACTGTAGGGGAATCACTTCTCTTTGGGGCTTTGCTCTTTATCCGAAAAGGAGAAAAACACCGTGAATCTCGTTCTTAGGACTAGATTTGTGGCGTGTTTTTGAGATGCGAGGATCTTCTTCTCTCTAGCAACAAATTGTTGCTGATAGAGAGACTGGAAAGTATGCCTTAAGCCTTCAAGCCTTTGGAGAGCTCTGGAGATGCTTTGGGGAGTCTTCTTCTCTCTAGAGCTTCTGCTTATTGTCTTTTGCAAAAGGTCCCTTTCTTTATGTGAAATGAGAGTATTTATAGACTTAGGGTTAGAATCTTGTCAAACCTTTGATTAGATGCTCTTACCCATTTTAGTCTAAAAGAGTGTTTGCACCTTCCTTGTTTGGAGAGAAGTGTGATTTATGAAATTATTTGTATTCCATGAATGGCATAACCTTCTTTTTTTACTCAAGAGAATATAGATTTGATTTTATTCAAATCTCTCATGTGGGTCCTATAGTAGCTGGGTTTTTGGGTCAGCTAATGGGCTGAGACATGTGTGAGCTTGGTGGTCTTATGGGTTATTGTTTGAAACCTGGACCAGGCCCAATGGATTTGTCCCTTCAATTAGGCTTAATTTATGAGTGTAAGGCTTATACATGTGTATAAATTTGAGAGGGTGTAGGACCATATTTGCAATTTAAATAAAATTTATGTATCTACAGAAGTCATCCGCAAACTCATCCTAGCTCAATTTCTCATTCTCCCTCAAATTAGAGTTGTATATTTCCACTGAGTGACCCCCCTTCAGAAGCCTCCTAGAGATTTCCCCATAATCCAACTTTTGGGCTATCAATTCCTATGTCTCCAAGAATCTTAGGACTTCAACACTCTACCCACAATTTTTCCATAGAAAGCTCAATAAGTTATGGTTCCAATTCCACTAAAGGTTTGGCTTTTGTCAAAATAGGGTTTTAAGTGTTGATTCTGACTCAGATATTAGTTTTGCGAATAGTTCAAACTTGTACTTAACACAACTTGAGGGTTACCTTCAATATCAACCACTTGAAAACCAATTTTACCATTCTTTATATGTTATACGTGTTTAAGACATTTTAGAGTCATTCAAATTTAGAATTCCCCTATCTATACTCATCAAATTTCAGTTTTGATAATGGAATTTTGATTGAAACATCTGAGAGACCCAAAAAGCACAAGAAATTTATAACTTTCCAAGCACATGAACACATAAAGTAAGCACATATAGTAAGGGGATATGTTTTTCTAAAATGCAATCATTATTTTTCAAAGAGGGCATGGGTTATGGCCCTTGATTTGGCATTAATCCCATGCCCTCTCTTGAATGGACCACTAAGATCTACCCTCCTATGTTTTACCCCCATCCTTTGACTTGGATCTCCTAACCTAATCCCAGCCCTTGCTTGCCCCTCGCATCCACCCTTTATTGCTCTCCCCTTGCCACATGGCCTTCATCCAAGGCCCCATCTCTTCCACATGGGATAAACCCTAAAAATCATGAGGGGAGGCCACCTCAGCCCTCATTTTTGTGGCTGAGGAGGCCTCCATGCCTCCCATTTGACCAGCCCTCTCCCCTCCACTAGTTCCCTTAGGACCACTACACACCATGGACACTTGTCCTACATCCCCTACACCTCTCAAACACATCTAACCACCCTCCAAGCCTATAGATATCACCCAATTTCGTGACAAATGGGAGGATCCAAGAGGGGAAAATCCAAGAGAAAAAAAAAAAAAAGAAAAGAAAGAAAGAAAAGAGAGAAAAGTGAAAGAAAGAAGAAAAAAAATAAGCAAGAAGGAAAGGAAGGATTCCCTGCACTCAAACTAGGTCCAGTAAAACCTTAACCCTCCTTCCATTTTCATTTCATAAATAGGTACATTTGTATGCCATAATCCTATTTAAAAACAACTTAGCTAGCTCCATTTGCTCCCCTAAATGAAGGTGACATAGTGAAGGCAAAGACAAACTCTATTGTTTTCTTATTTTACCTAGTTACCATGCCCGAATTTTATCATTTTTTTCTAGTTGGTAGAATGGGCTGAAATTTTTATGCTAGGTCCCTGTCAAGGTGACCTACCATTCTACAAAATTTCATGTGCAATTAAATCCATTTGACCCTTGAAGTGGTCCTTGCAAAGTCCTTGGTCATGCACCATTTTCTATTCTCTGCAAATAGAGGCAATGATTATCTTAGATTTTTTTTTTTTTTTTGTATAATTTTTTTTAAAGTGATTCTTTTTTCAGTAGTTAGCTAGCTCATAGATTTACATTCTTACAAATTTTCAATTCAGTTTGTCAATTGTTTATATGTTTTATACTATATGTAAACCAAAGACAAGGTGTTATCTCTGTTATGCATTGTGCTTTAGATCCTCTTGTAAATTCCATATCAATTCCTGTATAATGATTTAATACTTGGTTTTTTTTAACAGAATATGATATATGTGTTCATAATGTCTCTATAAATTTTCATTAAAATCCATGTTGGGTAAGGCCCTATAATGAGGCCTAAAAGGTAGAGACCTCATTGGCCTCTGCTGATTTTGGCCTGGACCTACTTACTAAAAAATCCATGTTAATTTCTAGGCTCAATGTTTGGGTCTGAAATTTTTATGGTAGATCACTGGGAGGGTTACCCATCTCCCTGCAAAATTATAGAATTTTCTAACATCAGAAGGGGGTCTAACTGGGCTAGGAAAGACGTTGCTGGTTTTCTGCCTAGCATACAACGCTTGAATTTTTGGGATAAAAATTCAGACATAGGGAAAAAAATTCAGGCATTTAAGATTCCAAGCATGGAATCCAGGGGCCCACCCACCATACCTTTGAAACCATTAGAGGCAACAACTTGACTCAAATAGGTTCCCTAGCTAGTCTAAGAGAAATCCTCTTCACTGTGGGCTTCATGTGCCCTAAACGCTTGAATTTTCACCATTAAAATTCAGGTGTTGGGAAATAAAACTCAATATACAGAAGTTCAGGTGTCAAGCCTTTAACCATCATATACGTCTCCCCTAAGTCCACATAATGTCCCACAGGTCCTCTACAGACCATAAATGGACCTTAAGGCACTATCCCACTCAAGGTCACGCTGGCCCATAAAGATGACCCACCACCGAGCCAATACCTAAATTTCTTCCTTGGAAAAATTCAAGCATAAGCTCAAATTCATGCATTGGTAAGTGACTTCCAGGCATTGAAACTCAACTGAAATAATTTAATCCATAATTCATTGTGTGACTTAAGATCCTGCTATTTTGATTATTTTCATGTCCTACTTAACTTCAGTACATGTGTTTAAAGTTGTTTCAATTTGTAAGATATAATTCCCAACATTTTTATTTCCCATTTTATGAAAAAATTGCATATAACCATGCATGTATGCATGTGCATGGTATGAAGAGCAAGGAACTATAAGTATTCCCCTCCCTTTGCATGTATAAGCTAGTGGCACACACACTCTAATCAAAACTTACCAAAATTCACTGATAAGAGCTGTTGGAATACCCAACTCTTGAATTTCATCCATTTTAAATTAATTCAGGCGTTAAGGCTGGGGGATTTTCAATGCAATGGTTTTGCAAAACAGAACCTATACAGAGGTGAGAAACCATCCCCGAAACCCTAAAAATCATCTCTAAGTCCTCTAGAACACCCGACTGATCTCTATAGTGGCACTAGGCCCATTGTAGGGCATTTTAGTGCTGAACGCCTGAATGTTGAACATCAAAATTCAGGTGTTGGCCTGTAGACCCTTTCAACATAACTCACACTAATGGTACACACCCTTATGGCAATAATGATATATATAATAAGAAAAGCCACCTTTAAAATGTGAGTAATTGGGGTGCCTAACACCTTCCCCAATTGCAACAAAACCGCTTACCCAGCCTCCTCAAAAATCATATTAGTTTAGGATTCACTAAACCTTAGGGTCTAAACTAGACCTTAGGATCTAGACTTTCATTCTGCAAGAAAGGAATCCAATGTCCAACTCCATTGGAAAACCCGAGCTAGTGGCAACTCCCAAAAACCTAGCATTAGTCAGTCACATGATCAAATTTTATCACCCCCCTTCCAAATCATGCATCATTTCTCCATCACCACAAAGCAGCGCCAAAGAGGCACCATCGCCGAAAAAGTGGAGGTAAGAGCCGAGACGCCCTTGGGGAGTGGAAGGGAGAGGTGTGGGCCAGCCTCCCAACCCCCGATCTCCCCGAGATACCCAAACATTTTTTTTATAAAAGAAAGCTAAACCTCCTTATTAGCCAACTCCCCTTCTTTGCTTTTAACTCCAACAATTATCTTCTATCTCTATAGATCCTACGTCCTTATTATCTTTGTAGCTTTCATTGTCTTCACATCTATTGGATCTCGGGTTGGATGTCAAGTTTGTGGCTAGCACATTGGATTGGGTTTTCATTCATAAGTTGACTCATGCAACCACTTTTAGTGAAGCTTGGTGAAGAAGTCATAAAGAGCCCCTGGATTTTTGTTTCATTTCTAGAATTTTCTGGATTTAGCTATATTGGAAGGTAGATTATGTTTATGGGTTGTTTGAATATAAGGAGTTAGCTACATAGGGAATGATCTATTTTTATTTCTTTTAGCTACATACATGGGAAAGGTTGTATTTTTTTTTTTTTTTGTAATGTGTTAATGCTTCAATTAGTCGGTTTTGAAGAGAGAACTTCCCCTCATTCTCTATATATTAGGGAATCTTTTGTATCTAAGAGGATTTAGCTCAATTTATGCAAAAGTACATAATTTCTTTATTGTAGCTCTCTTTGGTGTAAAAAGACCATTGTTCTTGCTGAATTTTCATCCCAAGAGCATTCTCTCCTTAGCTTTCCTTTAACTATTTTCTTTCCTACCTCCTCTTTAGATCTTGACTGCATTAACCTCCTATTATTAAATCAACAACATAGAACTCTAACATTGTCTTCTTCTTCTTTTTCTTATGGAGTGTTCTAGGCTTCACTCTTCTTCTTGTTGATACTAATAGTTTCATCCTTCTCCACTATTCTTCCTCACCCTATGTTTATAGCTCTAAAATATTTGTGTCATCCCTCAAAATCAGAATTTTCTAGCAGAGGGGTAATTTGTGGATATCTAGATTTGTATATGATATTCAGTTAAGTAAACAAATACAAATAAGCATCCTATTTTTAAAAATTCACAAGATGTTCAGATTTGTATCCGATATTCAGTTAAGTAAACAATTACGAATATGGATATTCCTATATCCGCTTCACATGCATTCAGTCCATTTACAACCCTAAATACAGCCTTGGTCAAGCATGGTGTCATGCTAGATTACTATTGGCATGATATCTCTCCTAGCCAATGTAATCATTTCTCCAGTTAGATAGCATAGATATTAAGCCCATAAAAATCAACATGTGGCGTATTGACATTATGCTTGACAAATTGTGTCTTGATACAAATATAATAGTGGTTAAAGGTGGTTGTTAAAATCAATGTACAATAGATAGTACTTGCATAGCTTGATACCTCTCTAATCATATATTTTTTAGATGAAGTTTTTAATGTATGTCAATCCCATGAGCATGTATTGGGAAAGGGTAGTGCTAGGAGTCTTGTGTATGTCCTATGTGAGCTCACAAGTTCGAATCATGAAGCCAAGAAGGATTCAAGACCAAGGAAAAGCACCCAGAAGAGGCACTCTAAGTAAGGTATAATCCATGCATGTCATATCATATTGTGTGCCTAAAAGGAACCCTAGACATGGTCTAGGATCCCTATGTTGCCCTAAATTGAATGCCCAAAAGACTGTTCAAAGGATGCCTAAGAAGAACTATGTAGTGTGCAGAACACAGAAGCCAAATTGATTGTGCTTTTCAAAATCAATTGCAATAAGCGCAATCAGTTTCGAGTCAGTTTTTTAGTAGAACTTTTATCAGCCGAGGACCAAACTCATAGGCCCAAACCGATTTTGGATGGAGTTTTCGGATTTTGTCCCAAACCCAAATTGATTCCAAAAAGCCAAATCGTTTTGGCCTAAAACTGGATTTCCAAATCGATTGCGCTTTCTAAAACTGATTTGGAATCCAAACTAATTTCAAAGAGCCCAATCGGTTTGGAGGGTATTTTTGAGGAAAAAACTTTCACAAAACTTTAGGGGGGATTTTTGAAATTTGAACCCCATTTTAGTTCATCTAAAAGCCCATAATCACTCTCATTTTAATATATACTCATCCTAAGGCCAAGGATGCTCATCCCCATTATAAAATGAGCTTTTCTCTTTAGGGTAAAGCACACCCTCCAACACTCCAAGTTTTTAGAGAGAGCTAAGAGGCATACTATTTTAAGAGCCTTCTCCACTGTGCAAACTTCTGTTGCCTATTTTACTGAGCTATAGTAGCTAGCATCCTACTCTACTCTCTACTATTTCTTCTCTCTTATTGAGCTACATTTATACTATTAAGGAGAGGTTGTGGTGAGTGGTTTTTCCTAGTGGAACTCACCTTTGGCTGAGCTCAAAGAGCACTAAAGCCAAGTATTTAGAGCTTGTGGGCAACTAAGGCATATCAATTCATCAAGGAGCATTTCACACATTGAGCAACTAGCAACATCAACCATTTGGTGGTAACATTTGCTTGACTTTGCATTCATTTGCATTCATATTTACTTTTACTATTGTTTATCTTCCTTCGGAGACACTGAGAACTTGAGAACCTCTATTGAAGACACCGGAGGTATTGCACACTCGTTGGAGACACCGAGTGTTGTAGTTGGCTTACTTGTGAGCAAGTAGTAGGGTTTGTATATTGACTTAGGTTGTAATAGAACCTGAATGAAATATACTTAAGCTTGGTAGTGAGCTTTAGAAGAGTGAACATAGGCCCTAGTGCCGAACCACTAAAAATCTTGTATTGTGGTTTGTGAATCTGTGATTGCTTGTCTTTATTGCTTTACTTCATACTACTCTTGCCTACCATATGTTTGTTACCATCCTTGAGTAGTTACACTTAAGCACACACACTCTCTCAATTGGATATATTGTAAAAGAATTTAATAACCACAACAAGGTAATTCAATAAGAGGTTAATTAAATTAAAAGAAGTCCTATTCACCCCCCCTCTAGCTAGGATTAATTGCGTAGCATTTCAATCATAGGTTCCTAGAACTGATCCAAATTGTTTTGTAAAAAACTACTCTCTTTTTTAATGGACTTCAAATAGTTCTTCACTAGTTTTGAATTATTTATAAAGAAGATGAATTGGTTTTGTAAGGGAAACTAAACTTTGTTTTTAAATGCCATAGGTTCCTAGAACCAATCCAAACTTGTTTTGAAAAGATTATTTTGGTTTTTGAATGGATTTTCAACCTTTATTCACTAATTTTGAATTATTTTGAAAGAAGATAAATAGTTTTATAAATTCTAAGATTCTGTATTATTTAGATTTGTATTCTAAATGTTAAGGATTGATTTACTACAAGTTGTAATCCAATTTAAAGTTCCAAATTCAATGATTTTAAAGAGATATTTTTCTATTTTAAAGAGCACAAATACTTTTAGTTTTATTTCCAAAGCATCATAGAGACCATTCTCTTAATTTGTAAAGAACTATATATGTTATATGATTGATTGATGATCAAAATGTTTTATCTTCTTCATGATTATAGTATAAATTGATTGTTTCATAGTTTTCTATTTAGGAGGATTAAACATCTATGGTTTAAAGTGCTATGAATTTGCTTATATTTTGATATGGATTGTTTAATGTTTTGTACTGTTATTGTAATTGTTCATTGTTTTCTATTATGGTATTGTTATAAGACATCCTTTGTCATCAAGGGAGATGAAAGATGATACTCGTCACACCTGGATTATGGTGTGAACTGTACTGAACTCTTTTCATCAGAGGTTAAATGGTGTGACTAGACTCTTCTCACTAGAGACTAAATGGTGTGACTGGACTCTTCTCACTAGAGACTAAATGGTGTGACTGGACCCTTTTCACCTGGGTTTAAATAGTGTGACTTGCCCTTTTCATGGGGGATTAAATGGTGTAATTGTTATCTGTATTGGCTTATGAAATTGTTATTTGTATTAGCTTATGGAACTGTTATCTATATTAGCTTATGTATCCATTTTACACGTCTTGTTTAGTTCAGTTCAGTTATATGCACTTATTTTATTTTGTTTAGACTGTCTATTTGTATGTCTTTTAATGTTTTTAGTTTAGTATATGTTTTTATATGTTAACTGTTCAGTTTCGTATATTGCTAAAATGTATGCAACTATTTGTTTCATTTTGATCGTGCTAAGTCTTGATTTAGTATTCTTTAGTTTATTATTACCCGCTGAGTTTGTCAAGCTCACCCCAAATTTGGCACCATAGATGATCAAGAAATAACTGCATAGTGATGCTGGTAGGCAATATTGTAGAGTTAGAAGATTGGATATATGCTATGAGACATTCAGACATTATTTTACTTTAGTTTATTTGAAAAGAATGTCATTAATTAGTGGATTTTGGTTTAGGCTTGATATTTGATTTTTAGATGATGGTTTAATTTATATTAGACTATTAGTTTATTTGAATAGGAATGCTAGGACATGATTATGGATTATTTTTAGGTTTACGGAATTATGGAAATTTTATTACATGTTGATTTTGGGATATGGATGGTTATGATTTATGATATGATATGTAATTTTGTTGCATATGAATGAAAATAATGAGTGAAAAATTTATATGAAATTTACAGATTAAGAATGAATGAATGAATGATTAATGTCATGTGCCAAAACTCATAGCCCTTCTGGTGTGGGTTTCGGGGCATGACAGTTTTAGACTCCTAAAGCACCCAAAAGCGTGATGGAACAGCTTAAAGTGTGCACAAGTCATACTTTTTATACAGGTTATCAAAGAGAAATCCTACATCAACTAGGACAAAATTTGTGGTAAGTCTTCTTTATCTCATCCTATTTGTGTGAATTTTATGGGTTCATGAACAATGAAAATCACATTCTATTAAGTCACCTTTATTCTAATTTTATTTTAGGGTTTTATGTCCCTATGTGTCCCCTTCTAAACTACAAATCACCCCTATGTGTCCCCTTCAAATTTTGAGTGATGATCACATATATAATCATCTAAACACTTGTAAAATTCCATTAAAATCTAACATGTAAGAAGTAGTTTGGTAATTTCATGGGTTTTGAAAAAAAAAATCTAGAAACCCTAATATAGCTGCTTCTCCTCTTATTTCTCTTTCTTTCCTAACCTAATTGCATTCAAATCCTTCTAAGATTTTTTGTTTTCTAATGTCTCCGACTTCTATAAATATTGATATTACTTGGGTGTGTTTTTATTGAATTCTTGATAATTTTAAATCTGTCCTAAGTTTTCGTATCTTTTTATTGGGCCCACTTAAGGAAGATATACAAGTTTAGGTTACCCACATCAATTAGGCATCTAATATTAGTATATCCTACATCAAATTTGGTATCATAACCAAGTTTCAACAAATCCTTATCTAGATCTAATTCTAGGAAAAATTGAGTTCTATGGTGAATATAAATCTTGTTAGCTCTTTATGTTTATAAATTTCATTCCTAGTACTGATGTATAGGTATTTGCTCTAAATTATAATATTGTCTAAGTCCAAGAGTGTCTATAAAGCCATCTACAAGTTAGGACAAGAGTGAAGCTTATCATCTCAAGGAAGCCCCAAGCAAGCCAAGCTATGTGCCTTCTAAATTTCCCAAGAAGGTGTGTGTACATGGTTGACCCAATTCCAAAGTTCCCATGGCTTTGGTATCCTAGAACCATGAAGCCCATGGTCCCACACCCATTTGGTAGCCCATGATCCTAGGTCTTAAGGCCCAAGGTATTTATCCCAAGAAAAGACCAAAGAGATCCTAAAAAGACTAAGAAATAGAAAATAGGAGAATTTGGGGCACCCTAAAGGGCATACTTGGGGAGCTCGAGTGGTCTCCGAGGTGCCCCGCCTGAGAAATTCCAGAAAACATGTTCTTTGGTTTTTTTGGCCTGGGGTGCCCATGAGAACTAAGGGGCGCTTGCCAAGGGGAATCTGGGGCACCCACGAGGATTGAGGGGCACCTACTAAGGGGCACTTGCGATTCCCCTAAGTCATGAGGGTGCCCGGGGTAGCTAGCAATGGTCCTAAAAAGAGTTGTTACCAGTGTTTCTCCCACTTTTTGATCCTATCTTTTGGCGATAAAGCCCCAACTATTGGGAGACTTTCATACAACTTCTACACACATTATTGAAGAAAAAGAACAATCTTTTGAGCACTCTTGTTTCTAAAATCTTCACTTATTGAGGAAAATCTAGTCTTGAGCAAAAATAGGAAAACCTTGTTAGAAGTTGGTGTGTGAGTCTAGGAGATGAAGTAAGTATTCATCATTTCACATAGACAAAAGGTTAAGGCTCTTGTCCCCATAAGAGTTCCTTGGTAGAAGCCTGCGCTCAAG
>JAOXJP010231974.1:0-10547 GCA_025762735.1 Platanus orientalis | reverse complement strand
AATACTGAAAAATTGCTCAAGAAAGAGAGCAATAAATCTCCTACTAAGAACTGAAGAGATCCCACCAAATCCTGGTACGGCTACTAATGTCAGCAGTCATCTAACTGCTTTAATCGGTCCGTCACAGAGATCTGGTTGTTGCAGTAGTCTCTGATACCAAGTTAGTTGAATTCTTGGATTATAGATTATGGAGGAAAAGAGAGAAGAAATAGAAGAAGGAAGAGAGAGATAAGTGATTTGGTGAAATTGTATTAGAGAATTGTCTAATCTCTTTCTCTATATATATATATGTGTGTGTGTGTGTGTAGAGGGTTGGTATACCGTACAAGTACATGTGTACAATCATTTTAACAATACTACCCTCAGTATACTGTATCTCAACACTCCCCCTGAAGCTGGTGAGTAGATATCTAACATTCCTAGCTTATCTGCAATATATGAAAAATGAGTTCCATTAGGTCCTTTGGTGAATACATCTGCAAACTGATACTTGGTCTGGAATAAAGGAAAGCATATACATCCAAACTTAATATGGTCTTTGATGAAATGTTGATCAATCTCCACGTGCTTTTTCCAAACATGTTGCACTAGGTTATGTGCAATGCTGATGGCAGCTTTATTACAACAAAAGAGACTTATTGGATCTTTCATAGGAAATCCAAGTTCATCTAGTAACATCTTTACCCATATTCACAAATTCCATTTGCCATGGATCTAAAGTCAGCTTCAACCAAGGTTATTAAAATTGAGATCTTATGATGGATCGGTGGGGGGCCCCTCATGAATCAGATCGAGGATCGTAAGATTCTACTTTTCGTAAAAAATAAGGGGGAAAACTACCATTAATAATGATACATGTTAAAGAATCATTAAAATCATTAACGGAAAATGAATAAAATTTAACATAGTACAACTTCTATACTTTTTGTCTCTATTAACTAAGAAATATTATACTTTTTTCAAACAAATTACCTAGAAAGTAAATTAATTAGCTACCAAGTATCAAATTACAATGTTTTTAAAGTTCCAACAACACAATAACAAACATATTAAATTAACTAAGCGGGGATTCATACTAGATGGTTCATATTTCAATCCCTTTTTACTATGGTTAAAAACAAAACTCATTCTTTCTTCAGTTGTTTTTGCAAAGGAAAGTTTTTCACTCTCATATGGGACGGGTTCACCTTGTGACAAGAAACATGATTATGGCCTGCTCTACTCAACTTGAAATTCCACCTACAATTTGATATCATCCGAATATGATAATACCAACCAAACTAGCATTGGCTTGACTATTATCTAGATCTATCGTAACGAGTTCTACTCTTGAATCTTAATTGAAGAACAATTGAATAGGATAGGTTACAAGGGTTGGTTGCCTTTGCTCAACTTGAACAGTTAAACTTTGCAATAGAAGAAACAAAACAATGTGAACAATTTGGAAAGGAAGAGTCGTATTCACGTAATATTTTCTTTACTAGTTTAACCTGAATTAAGTAATTATTATTTATAATTAGGGTTTTTTTTTTTAGTAAGCTTTAGTGTTTTATAATTATAAAACATGTGCTTTTTTGTAGGACCATAATTGAATCGATCAGGATCGCTTGGATGATTTCAAATCGTAGGATCCCATGATCTAGAATGAGATCCTATGGCGATCCTGTAATCTAAGATTTTGGTAAGGAGTCGGATTGATTGGATGATTTAGGATCATAGGATTGTGTAATCCTACAATCCGGATCGGGATCTTGATAACCATGGCTTCAACATTGGATCTCACCGCAAATGATTGTTTTTCCTACGCCATGTAATAAGATTACTCCAAACAAAGGAACAATAGCCTGAGGATCTCTTCTTGTCAGTTAAGGAATCGGCTTAATCTGCATCTGACTATGCTGCTGTAACTACTCTTTGATGATCATGCCACTTGTACATGATAACTTTTCCGGGACAACCCTTCCAGTATTTCAAGACTTTATTTGCTACTTCCATATGAGCTTGTGTAGTAGGAGCATGCATAAATTGGCTAATCACACTTACTGCATACGCTACAAATGGTCTACTTAAAGACAAATATCTACCACTATCAATCAACCTTTTACTATCATCTTCTTTGAGTCTGTGATTCACCTCAATTGGTATGGTGTATGGCTTACAACCCATCATTCTTGAGTCCTTAACAAGCCCGCAAGATATTTCCTCTGACAAATAAAAATCCCTTGTCTAGACCTTACAACCTTAATTCCAAGGAAATACTTAAGTGTACCAAGATCATTGATTTCAAACTCTGTATCTAGATTGTCCTTAAGCTATGTTACTTCCACCTCATCATTACCTATAACCACAACGCCATCTACGTATACAATAAGAGGGTAGGTTCAAAATGTCGGTGTCGGTGGAAATGTTTGTTATGCCAAAATAAGACATATATCAGAAATTTCAAAAATATCGAAAAAAATATTGTAAAAATAGTGGAAACTTATGAAGCATATTCTAATCTAATTACATATGCACAAGAGAAAGTTTAAAAGGGGTCTATTAGTTAAGAGTCTAATTGTTTGAGGTTTCTATTTTAGATAGTTTATTTTTCTTTTATGATTTTGGTCTTTAGAAGGAGACCTTAATGTAATTGAACATGATAGAATTAATAAAGTTTTTGGTTTTCTTAGAGGCTTCCATGAGTGGGACTTCTTTTTTTGAAGTCTTGTACCTTGGCTTGGAATCCAAGTAAGGGTTACTTGAATAATGGGTAGGTCATGTAGGTGATTATTCACAAGGTATTCTTCCTCTCTTCTCTTTATCTTCTCCTTTTCTTCTTTTCTTTGCTACCTTATTGTTTTTGCACTTTTCTTGCTGCAGACATTAGAGGCAAGGTGGGACCCACACATGGGTCATGGTGGGGTCCATGCAATAAGATATATGGGGACACATAGAGGAATATCTTTGGGACATCTAATGAAGTTTTTTTTAAAGTTTTTTTACTGTTTTACTTAATGTTTATGAATTAATAGGGTTTAGGACCTAGGTGGCATTTTAATTTTATTTTTGGGTATATTTGTAATAAAGCATTGTGTCAATGGTATTTTAGTAATTTTAGAGAGTCAACAAGTCAATGTAGGGCCCTTTTAGAGTGCTGGTCGAAATCCTCTAGAAGAGCTTGATTTTGACACTTTTTGTTTTTATAAAGTCAAGATTTTAGTAGTTTTAAGTTTAAGAAAGTTTCAGGTATCAAATAAACTAGTAGTTTAGGAGTTTCTGATTTGGTTTCTTGCTACTTTCTTAATTTAGTGTGTCTATATATAGGGCTGCACGTTTTTGTTTTTGTATGATGGAATTAATAAAAAATTGGCTGGTTTCTTGCTCTCCATGAGTGAAACTCGTCTTCTTCAAGTTTTTGGTGCCTAAACTTGAACCCCATGGATGGTGATGTCCAAGGGTTGTGAGGTAGGTGATTACCCACACCAAGTATTATTCTTATCTTCTATTCGTTTTTTTTCCCTTTCTTTCTTCTTTTTCTTTTGTTCTTTACTATTTTCTATTTTTCTGGTTTCTTGAATTAAGTATGTGCAACTTGAGTTTTTATATTTCATGTAGCTAGAAATCTTAGAATGACTTGAAATTTGGTATACATACTCTTCATATATGTTAGACTTACCCCATCAAATTTTAGAACTTTCTGATGCACGACCAGGGTATTTTGGGTTTCTGCCCAAAAATTACAAAATTGCCCTTTTGGGTTTCTTTCTTCTTTTTTATCTGTTTTTTCTTGTTTCAATTATTCTAAACCCCTCTAATCAAGTTTCTTATTGTATTTTCATTAAATCTTGATAACTTAAAAGTGTGCTTAAAGTTCAATTATTGGTTCTTTAACCTTATCCTTGCTTCTGCTACATCACTTGGGGTTTTATTGAGATTCTTGGCTATCATGCTACATCATTTGCATTGTGATGCATCATTTTTTCCATTAAAGTAACCATAAAAGCTTTAAAGAAAGCATCAAGAAGCTTTCTTAAACCCTTCTTGATACCCAAACCTACAACCTATCTTTTCTCTATTTTTTTTTTGCTGGATAACAAGGGATATATATATATTAGAGGGGATGGGGAATTGAACATAGATTACATGTAAGAAAAAGAAGGATAGTATCAAGATTGAAAAGAGAAGAAAAAAACCGAGCCTTAAGATATATATAAGCTTGTTTGTAGAACGGTGGGCTCAGGGTTCTTTCATAATAAGGCCCGTAAACAATACTTCCTTGTTCACCCCCCTTTTAGCCAATTCATCTACCACTGAGTTAGCTTCTCTTGGGATCCTAGTGAACGAGATATTCATTAAGGATGTAAGAAAAACCGCTTTTGTGATTAGATGAGAAATTCTCCAAGGGGTTGGTTTACCACTCTTCATCCATCCAATCACATTGGCCGAATCCCCTTCAATAGTGATTGGCTTATCCATCAGTTCCAATATTGAACTATGCGTAATTCATTTATGCTTGAACAACATCACCCCTACCCAAGGGTCCCGAGTACGCCACTACACAGGTACCTGATTAGTCTAAGATTAGGCCTCCACTTCCCGATGGTCCCGGGTTCCCCAAGGAACTTCCATCAAAATTTAGTTTCAGATCATTCCCCATAGGTGGACTCCAACAATGGTGAATATTAGGTACATGAGGTGCATATCTAATGATGATAGGAAGATCTCTAATTAGGATATCTATAGAGAAATGCTTGGAGAAGCCCTCCACATATGCTCAATGCACTATTCGAATGGATATGATCTCAATCAACTTTTTAGAATTCCTTTTTTTCTCAAGAAATATCCTTTGGTTTCTCTCTTCCCATATTGACCATATGATGATGTAAGGAAGGTATCACCAAATAATAGGTTTCCCCCTTTTCGCATGAGGTGCTTGATCTCACATCCAGAAGAATTCGTTAATCTCTGAGGGAAGAACTGTGGATATACTGAACATGTTAAAATAGTAACACCAAATTTCATACACAAATGGGCAGTGAATGAATAAGTGGATTACTGGTTCCCCATTTTGGTAACATAGATGACATGTAGTAGGTAGGAGGCGCCAACCTTTCCACCTTTGCTGTAGTATAGCACCGGTGTTCACGCTTTTGAGGGCCACCTCCCAGCAGAAAGCCTTGTGCTGTGGGGGATGATTACATTTCCATATGACTTTGGAAGGGAATGGTTTGTGGGGGGGAATAGGACAAATGATCAGATTTGTTAAAATTTTTCTAAATGAGGATTAGGAGAAGGACCTACTAGGAGATAAGGACCATATTTGATTATCCCTACTATTTTCTTGATTCCATGCGAAGAAAACCCAATTTTAAACCATATGGCTACCCTGTTTTAGATTCACTTTATGTTTTCAAGCCAGGAAATTGATCTCCCACTTTTCTCTTTGTTTTACTCCATCAAAACCCTAATCCAACTTACCCCATAACCCTGCGGCACCATGGGAAGCCCTAAAACCTTGATGTTCTGACTCCAAATCAGAATCCCCAATCATCCTAAACCTGCAACCTTTAAATCCCCATTGTTCATGATTTCTGCAAGAATTTCTTTCCCTATCTGACCCTAACCTTGAAGCAGCATAGAAGTATACTTCCCTGATTTCTGGCATCACCAAAGAGAGGATTGTTATGTCTTAGTACTTGCAGCAACAACTGAAGTGGCTGTCAGACTTGATTGATTGGTCCACACTCTATTTTCTGTTTTGTGTCTCTTGGAATATACTTGCTGGAATTACAGACTTGGTGTTTAATTGTTGATTGAATGGGGTTCTGTGGAACTATATAAAGTCTATCGATGGGAGTGATTGATTGAAGTACTGTTCGAAAGCACATTTGTCTGCTGATGGTCTGATCCCTTAAAGATATCAGAATTCATCTCCTCACATCGGGTTACCGTGGCTGTTTTGGGTCACCTAGGTAAGTCTTTGATGCGGAACCAAGTACAATGTATATGCAAAACACTTGCAGCTGATCTCAAATAACAGATAATAACAAAAAAAAAAAACAGTTATGAAAATTTCACCCAGACTTTAATTTTGTAATTTTCTAGAAAATGGAAAAATTACCAAAATACCCTTCTGAAACGTCAGAAAATTTCGTGCTTCTGGGAATATTCCGGGCAAACTTTAGGAGTACTCTCCTCCAAATTTCACAGGATTTGGATGTCTCTAGCTATATAAACTAGAAAACCCTAATTAGGTAAAAGTGCTCCAATGGAGAAATTAAATGGAAAAACCAGAAAAGTACGAGTATTTGGCTATCTCTAGGATCCAACAAAAAGTAAATATGCTGGAGTTTAAATAAATAACAATCCTACACTGACTACTTGAGGAAATAGAGACCAAATAATAGCCCCCAATCAATAAAATTTGATCTGTCAAGGACTCCAAGTACTTGCACAGTAGCCGATTTCTATAGGCACCCAAAGAATTGATCACACACTCATGAACAGTCAAGCTTTGAACAAACTGTACTTTCCTCTCAAAGGTGACCCCAAGACTTCACTAAAAGTGCTGATATCTTCCTTGGTTCTTGCTCCAACATATAAAAAAATTTCAAAATAGAACTGCTACACCACCTTTGCCGCCAGCCCCTCTTTGTGATGATTCCTATTTAATAGGGATAGGAAATTTGGGAGAGGAAATCTCTCTATATGGGTCGTCCAAGGGTTATTGATACCCTGTTGAAAGGGTTTGACAAAAAAAGAAGGGAGTAGGGAGTGGTGTTGAGAATAGAGCCAATGGGATTATGAAAAGTGTAAAAAAAAAATTCTGTAGGAGGAGGAATGAAAGAAGAAAAAAGGAGATTAGGGAAGAGGGATTGAAGAAGATGGAGGAGATCAAAGAGAGAAGAGAGAAGTTTTTCACCTTGAGAATTTGTAGAGGAGGAGAAGAGCTGCCCACGCTTGAGAGTTTGAAAAACCACGATTTCTATTCAATATTCTTCCCAAAAATCATTACAGTAGTAGGGTTTTTAAACCCTTTTAAAAACTTTGGAGTAAACTCCCTAAAATACCCCTTGTATTGGTCCACACGACCATCACTCTTTCCCCTCTTAATTTTGACTTAAAATTTAACAAAAACTTTCCTAAATACCCCTTAAACACTACAAGTTAATATACCCTACTTTATGGCTGCAAAAGAGTCTTATTACATGCTTAAAATTTGAAATTAAAAAACCCTAAACACCTAACTACCATGGACACCTTCCCTTGGCCTTGGGCTTCCAAATTGGGTAGACTTTCTCCAAAAATTGCAAGGCTGCTGCATCAGTTTTATTAAAGTCTGAGTACGTTATTGCTCATGGAACTAATTCCTAGGCAGGCTTGCCTAGGGAAACCATATCTCAGTCCACACACACACATCTTACTTTTCCAGTAACCTACCCAGAAACTTGTGTCCTCCCCCCTTCTAATCCCCTTATTCCTAAAACTATTTTGTTGTTTTCTCACAGAATTTCAGTCCATGTTATGCCCACATTGATTCCCTAATTCCCCTTCATCCACTTATTGTTTCAGTCCTAAATCCTCCATTCCTATCTTGCTGTTTTCTCAGATTCTCACATTATAAACCCCTCCCGAGAAATCAATGAGTGAACTATCTAACCCAAATTTACCCACACCTGAAAGCCTTGGTAGCCCTAATGTCTTCAGCTTTACTTGCTTAGGTTCATTGAATGATATCTTTCGTTTGTGTACTGTCTCAAATTGCTTTGCTTTGGTTATTAGATTAGGATCTTTGGATTGTGCTACATCAATTTTGGTATTAGAGTCAGGTTCCAACTAATCCCTTCTACTTGGGTTCCTTTGGATGTTAGCGAAGAAATTTTAAAAGACTATTTTCAGCTAAGGTTTTGGAAATGACCCTAAACCCTGAAATTTTGGAAAAGGGCCTAAACCTTGAAATTTTGGAAAGGACCTTGAAGCTGAAGCTGTATGTGAAAGACAAAGTTATTGGTTTATTCTTTTCCTAGTTTTGGGCTAGACCCTAGAACTTTTGGAAACAACCCTAAGTTCTTTCTAAACTCTATAGCACCTATTCTAGTAACCCCAACTCTGTTTTTCAACCCTTTCTTGTAGTCAAATCTTTTATGATAACCAAATCTTTATGGTATTTTAGTAATAGATGATGTTTTCAGCCAGGTGGTTGCTATTTTTAGCTAGCTAATGTAAAACCAATGGGATTCACAGTTAAGTACCCTCTTACTTTCCCACATAGAAAACGTATTAGGGTCGTACTCAGTGACCTATATGAGGACAACTACATATCTCCTTGTTTGCTTGGGAGATTTTCACGACATTCTAAAACATGATCATTTTGTTATTATAAGGATGGTCACTTTATTATCTAGTTTGGGCATAAAGAATACATTGATGGTGTTACATTAATTTTTGGTGCGAAGTGTTACTTGGGGGAAATCCTTTTAATGGGTTATCAAGTCATTCTAGGACAGAAATGGCTAGATGGGAGGAATGCCACTCTGAACAAGACCTCTAAAATTCTACGGATTTGTGAATGGGGAGCATATTATTGTTCTAAGTAAAGCTTGTTGACATTAGTGAATTCAAGAAAGATATAAAGAACACAGAAAACCTGTCCATTACATTTGATGCTCTCTAGGAAAGTCTAAAGATGATTCAAACCATCCTTGAAAATTTCCAACGTGAAAAGCAGAAGAAAATAAAAACAAACTTCTATTATTACTCAATGGATAGATTGAACTACAATGTTTTGCCAGCTTGCAAGGTCCACAATGAAACGTGGGAAACATCTTACCTAGCACAGAAAAACATGGGTGGCCAAGACGACGGTGCCATTGTAATGACTCATCTATAATAGTAAGGGAGATGTCTTTTATTGTTGAGGATGCTATTGATGTTTGAGAAACTGAATCCAAAAGATAGAGACCATCCTTCTCACGCTCATACCAATAGTCGTCTTCGTATCTAAGTTTTTAAACAAACAATAATAAGGAAAGAAAGTAACACAACAGTTAAGACTCTTGGTGAGATGGCTAATAGTCAACAAATTTAAGGTAAAGTTAGGCACATAAAGAATGATGACAACAATAAAGTGGAAGTGGCAGGTGTATCACCATGCCCCCCAATAGACAAGTGAGAACCATCTGCAATATGGATCTTATCTTTCTCAAACTAACATGGTAGGACATAAAGAGGGAAGACATAATGGTTATATGGTGAGACGCTCTTGAATCAATGATCCAAGAATCTTGGGAAGTGAAAATAGCTGCAGATAAGGCTGATGTAGATGTACCTGAAACATATGTTGCGAATGAAGAGGTAGGGGCTGTCGAAGGAGTTTCTAGCTAAGAAACTAACTGACGGAAAGCTTTAATCTTCTCTTGTTTTAAACTTCCATTAGATGGAGTAGAGGGTGTAGGAACTTTAGATGCAAACTCTAAAGAGGTGGATGCTATAGAATGAGCATTGGGTCTATTACCTCCAAATCTACCAACTCCTCTACCTTAGCATTTTCTTTTATCCACTTTCGATATTGGGCATCACTCTTAGGTTTAACTTTAAACTCGCCTATCAAATATTCCTCTTTATCTTTACCTTGAATGTAAATAAGGATGGATTTTTGATCACGTGAGGTAATTGCTACCATCAAACTTCATAGTAGTAATTTGTACGTGGGAGGGATCTCCATTGATAGGAGCACTACCCATATCACTCACTCGATTCCCTGGGGGTCTGGCCCAATTTCTGATTTTCTTCTGACATGCCTTAGTCCAAGAAAACAACAACCTCAATCTAAAACAACACACAATACGATCCACACAGGTTGATGCACACCTCTGCCAAACAACACAACACTACCTCAAAGGAAAAAACGTCCCGGACAACAAGCAAACACACCAAAATAAGCTCAAACACGGTTCAAAACTCTCATGAAGATCACAATCATGCATACAAGATTAACACAACAAGTAGCAAGAAGATCCATCACAATCTAACACAATGAAGATTTTAAATAATAAAAGGCCTAAAAATGTTAAAAATAGGCCTAGCTGTGAGCATAGTTTCAAGTATTGACACTAAGCCATCAAAACTTACCGATACGTTTCTGTTTCTTTGGGTTTCGATATGAAACCACTATATTTTTAAAAACCACATGCGTTCAATGATACCATTAGTACTACTCATTGATACCATTGCCAATAAAATGCTAATTTTTGAAGGGTATTACTGGAAACCCATTGATATTGTATCGAAGCCAAAGGAAACTAATGCCAACCTCTATAGAATCCTTTGTTTATCATTTTTTTTTTTTTTTTGGTTCGAAAAAGCTTGATTTATTCTAATATATACAAATTCAAGCGTTCCATTTGAGTCCATTTGATAAAAAATTGCGATTTCACTTTGGATTGAACTCAAAATCAAGAACTTTGGTAAGTCCCAAGTAATAACTCATTTAGGATAAATTTTTTATATATTGTATCTTACAACACAATCTCCAAATTCACAGAGTTGGATTTCTTATAAATTAC
>JAOXJP010231973.1:0-10547 GCA_025762735.1 Platanus orientalis | reverse complement strand
CACTTAAGAATCACTCTCTTTCTCTCATCTTGAATACTACTCCACTACTATTGAGGATAACTTGTGGCAAACCTTTTCCAAGAGGAAATTCACACTTGGCTGAGCTCAAGGAGCACTAAAGCCAAAAGCTTAAAGCTTGTGGGTAGCTAAGGCAAACTAGCTCAACAAAAAACACCCCATTTTATGTGACTAGCAACATCAACCATCTTGTGGTAATATTATTTTTTTTTTTTTACTTTTAATTCATTTTCATTCATCTTTACTATTATGCTTGCTTTACTTCTGTCGGAGACACCGAAAGCTTAACTACCTCCGTCGGAGACGCCAGAAGTAGTTCACACTTGTCGGAGACACCGAGTGTTGTGGTTTAGCTTGCTTGTGAGCAAGTATTTAGGTTTTGTATATTAACCTAGGTTGTAATAGTACCTAAATGAAATATACCTAAGCTCGGTGGCAAGCTTTAAAGGAGTGGACGTAGGCCCTAGTGCTGAAACCATTATAAATCTCTTATTGTGGATTATGTGTGATTTTTTATCTCTTTACTTTGATTCTCATTACTACTCTTTCACATTACTTGTTTAACAAAATATTTGAGTAGACACCTTATAGCACACACACGCACTTGGGTTAAGTTAAAAACATTAAAATCAATTTAAAATTAATCCCAAGATTTGCAAAAAGGGGTACGATAACTTTAGATATCCTATTCACCCCCTCTCTAAGATAACTTTAGAGAAATTTCAATTAGTATCAAAGCCTAGGTTACTCACATAGGACTTAACAACCCGAGTAAGATCCTAGCAAAAATCATAGATGGCTAGAGAAGATAGTGGTATGTCCATTAACACTCCTCCATTGTTTAATGAAAGTGACTATGCATGGTTATTGAAAATCTCGAATAAATATTTTCCTTAATGCTAATGACCTGAGGGTATGAAGTGCAAAAGTCGATGGCTATATACAGCCCGACAAACCAAGAAGTGAGTGGATCCTCACCGAGGCGGATTCTTACAAGTTCAACTTTAAGGCATTGAATGCCATAGCAAGTGGTATAGCCCCAGATGAGTTTAGGAGGATAATTCATCTAAAAATGACAAAAGAAGGATAGACGCTTCTCTCGGTTACCCATAAAGGTATAAGTGCCATAAAGATGTCAAAGCTTCAAATGTATATAACCTAACTTGAAGCTCTTATGATGGAAGATACTGAAGAGATTTCTCAGTTTAATGCCATGCTGTCAAACTTGGTAAATGTGATGAGAAGCCTAGGAGAAGACATCCCTGAGTCCAAGGTGGCTAAGAAAGTACTTAGGTCCCTCCTAAAGAGGTTTAGGCCTAAGGTAACCGCTATAGAGGAAAGTAAGGATCTTCAAGTGATAAAGCTTGAAGAGTTAATTGGTTCACTTCAAACCTTTGAAGCAGCTATCAAGGAACCCACCAAGAAGAAGGGCATTGCCCTTAAGGTGGAAGAACCCTCCAAATCAAATGAAGATTCATATGATGACTTGACCCTTGTGGCTAAGAGGGTTAAGAAGTTCTTTTGGAGAAACACCAAAGATTACTCTAGGAATAAGCAATTGAGAAAGTCCTACCTGAGCTACAAAAAGAAGGACTTCTCTAAAGAACCTCCTATTTTCTATGAATTCATAGGAAGATGACATATTGTTGAGGATTGCGACAACAAAATGAAAAAGTTCAAACCTAAAGGCAAAACCATGGTATGCAACTTAGGAAGATGAATCCGAGACTTCGAAACATGAGTCCCAAAGTAGTGAGGAAGCTCCCTCATAAGAGATCAAAGCTTTCATGGCTTTTGATAGTCCCATGAGTTTACTTTTGAAAATAAGTAACTCAAGTAGTGAGGATGAGGGAGAGTATAAAGAAGAGGAGGAAACTGAAATTCCTATGTATAAATCCTAGAGGGGGGGCATGAACAGGATTATTTAAAAATTCTTTTTAGATTGCCCCTAAATTCACTTATTACTTGATTGATTAAATTGTCCCGATTTTTAATTGCAATTTAATTGTGCACATAGATATGAATATGTTCAATTGTTCTATAAGTGAGATTAATTTAATACATATAATGCTTGATAATGTAAATGATAGATGAGAAGGCAAACCACAAGCAATCACAAATGTACACAAGATGTATAGTGGTTCAGCACAATGGCCTACATCCACTCTCAAAAGCTCACCATTAAGCTATACAATTTTATTAAGATTGACAATGTTACAATTAAAGCTAAATTTAACAAAAAGCTTAATCTACTTGTCAAGCAAGCTACACCCAGTGTCTCCAATTGGTGTGGTCTATGGTCTACTCTTCCGATGTCTCTAGTGGGAGAGGTCTCAATAACTTCAATAAAAAGTTAAGGCAAGGGTTTACTTCTTTGTAGGTTGATGTTGCATTTGCACACAAGTTGGGGTAGCTCCTCCTTGAGCAAGATGTGACTATTGCTTCCCAATTGCTTATTAGTTTGCTCTTCAAGTTAGAGAGCCAATCTTGATGGGTTGCTCCTTCTTGAGCATAATGTGACTAGCAAGCCCACCTTTCTACACAAGGGTTTAAACAACCCTTGATTTCTTCCACTTGATGATTTACCTTAGTTGAAACATGGTGGAAGTAGGGAGTGGTCCTTTTTGGGTAATGATTTAATTGTTTAAGCTTAGAGAGATTCCCAATGGAATAGAGAGTTGAATCTCTCACAAATTTCTCAAATCAAGAGCAAGAGTTATGATTTTTGTTCATGACCATTGCATTACTCATTTAAGTTCTTCTTTATATATATTAGATGAAAATGATTCATGTCCATTGGATTAGAACCTTCCCCAATGATCAAAATATCTCACCCATTTATTTGAAACTATTTTTTAAAGTTTAGACCGTTAAACAGTGTTTCTACAACTTTGGATCGTTGCTAGATCGATCCAAGTGCAGAAAACACTCAGAACCTCCAACCCGAGTGTTGTTGGATCGATCCAAATAATTTGTATTGATGTAGATCAATCCTGGATCGATCCAAATCCCTTGTATTACCTTCTAAAACCATGGAATTGTTACAAAAGACTTTGAATCACCCATTCATGGTCTGGGAAGGTCTTAAGACCTTTAGTATCCTCCTTTGGACCCTTGATTCACCTAGACTACCATATAATACCGGATTTACTTTAAGATAGCTTGGAGTAGAGAGTGAATACTTTGGGAAGATTTGCCAACTCCTAGATTTTCCTCTTGAGGCTTTCTTGGTGCTTGATGGTGATCTTAATGGTGCTTGATCCCAAGGACATCCTAGACTCTAACATGACTCAACTCATGTCCTAGTCTATACGATACATGTATTTTACAGTTCATGGAATTTACAATATATTACATTTACATCACATACTTTAATCCAATCTATGTTTTTATTCTGCTATGTTTTTTTATCACAAAAAACTGGTATCAAAGCTTTAGGTTGTTGTGGGTGGTGTTGAAGATTGCCTCCATTTAGAGCATAAGGTCTGTAGACATCGGCGTTCAGGAGGGGTTCAGATGCCCCTGCCCGCCCATGGTTTCCGGGTCCACTTTTCGGCGCTTGAGGCCGGTGCGTGAGAGGTCGCTAACCCTTTTATAGGAGGGTTAGGCTTTTCTTAGAGTCGCCATCAACTCAGGATTAACCGATGGAGTTGGACATCGGTTCCCCTCTTCGGGTGAGGAGGAGAAGTTGAGACTCGGGGGTCTAGGGGTTTGACTCTTTGTACTGGTCTGAGTTCCTAAGATTTAAGGTAAGTTGTTTAGTTGTATTTGAGGAAGGTATTAGGCACCCCAAATACCTGCCTTTTTAGGGCGGCTTCTTTCATTCATACATATTTTGAATTATGTTATAATCCATGCTTATGAAATGTGGAAGATGCTGGTTTCTGTAATTTTCTTAGGCTTAACGCCTGAATTTACCTCAAACGCCTAGATTTTCGATGCCTGAATTTAATTTAGGGAAAATTCAGGCATTGGTTTTTGAAAAATTCAAAAACCATTCTCTATGTTAAACCATTTAACTAATAGGAGAGCCCCTCATGGTTGTGACTTTTAAAGGGATGATGAACCCCTCTAAAATGCCCGTTGACTGATCTTTAAGGTTAGAATTAACCTGATGAAAAGAGGAGAAAAGAAAAAGATTGTGTTTTTTTGTGTCTCAGGCTTAGCGCTTGAATTTTAACCCAACGCTTGGTTATTCATCGCCTGAATTTAATTCAGGTGTTGAGAGCTGATCAAATCAAAATTTTAACATGGTTTATTGAAATGTTTTGTGGGTCCTAGTGTTATGGGACCCTTGGATAAGGTCAGAAGGACCAACCACTGATGGTGAGGCCCCCATGGGGGTAGACATTTGTCCTCCAAAAGAGGGAAAAGTGATCATCTTATGCATGCTTAATGCCTAAATGTTCAATGCCTAGATTTAATTTAGGGGAAATTCAGGCGCTGGGTGTTGGAATCAACAACCAACCTTGGGTTTTGGGCTACACTGGTAGGGCCCAGAGCGATGGGTTTTTCTTGGGTCTTTGAGCTAGCCCTAGGTCATATACATATTTATACCAATTTTGAAAATGTGATTTTTGACACAGTCTTAACCCCTGAAATTAATTCCAACGCCTGAATTTCTCTGCTCAATGCCTAAACTTAAATTCAGGAGTTAGGAGAAGAATTAAGGCCCACAGAGGTGCCTGAGCATAGGATTGGACTTCAAAGGGTTATGAAAGCCTGAAGATAGGTTTGGAAAAATCAAGGCTCCTTGGGGTGGGTCCCAGATCTTAACGCATGATTTTACCATTGACGCCTGTTTGTCCAACACCTAAATTTTATTGGGAGCAAATCCAACAACTAGATTTTTTAGGTTATAGACCCCTTAAGGTTTTTGAAAAATCCTAAAATTATGCATGAAGGTAGGAAATTGATAGAGGAATAACATATGTAAAATTTAGCTCAAGATCACTTACAAAAATTCAAACAAAAATCCACAAGTTCAATTGAGTTAGGTCATATAGGTCCCAGATTTTAAGGTCTGATTGGGGGGCCATCTTGAGGCCTTCCCCAACTTGAAAAATCACCAAATTAAATATAGGATAAGGCATATATATATATATGGAGAACAACATATTAAAATTTGGTCTCATTAGAAGCTGTACAAAAATCAATAAAAATTCTATACTAAGCATAAGTCAGAAATCAACATAAATGCAGGTTGTTGAACCTCCACCATGTAACCTGAATTCAAAGCATGTTATAAAAAAAAATTGGCAGCATGACAACATGTGTAAATAGCATGTTAAAATAAAAAGAACTAGGTTGAGAGTTGAGTAAAGCTTACTTGGGTTGGGGGAGTGTTTAGGGTTAGAGCCTTACTTGATTTCCTTCTTCTTCGTCTCCTCTTCTCTTTCTTTTTTTCTCTCAGTTGTCAACCTTTGGCTGCACGAAATTGGGGCTATTTATAGCCTCAATTTAGTGTAATGGAAGGTTAGGATTAATCCTCCAAATATCTAGATCAAGGGCTAAGATTAATCCTAGAATGGGTGGTTGGAATGGGTTTGTGCTAATTGGCATGGATAGGTGACTTGGATAAGGGAATGGGTGAGATTAATTTGAATTAATTAGATGGAGGGTGAGGATGGGGGGTTTGCTAATTTCACTTGGATTGATGACAAGGAAAAGAGATGGGCTTGGATGCCATTTAGGGAGCCATGGTTGGTTGCAAGCATCAAAAGGGAGCATCAAGATGCTCATTGGAGAGGGATAAAGGGTTCACTAGGGATTTGAAATTCAAGGCTTTGATCCAATGGTGGGTGATAGGGTGCACCTAAAAAGATTCTAATTCAAAGCGTAGGACGTTTGGTTTTAAGGTGTGAATGCATTAAATTCCATTAATGAGCTAAAACCCTAAAGTTTTGGCTCATTAATGTGCAATGATTACTTTCTGAGATTTTCAAACCCTTACTATGCGATCCACTTTTGGGAGCCCTCAGACTTAGAAAGTTGCAAACTCAGTGTCTGGTTTTGAAGTCGCAAACATTCCGATCGCAATAGACCAATCAACCAAATTACGATAGGGGTAAGGGGTGAAATCAAGGTTTTTCAAATCTAAAGAGTTCTCAAATTGATTTTGGAAGGGAAAGATTATAAAATTGATATTGAAAATCCTCATATGAAAGATGGTTCCTAGTCCAGGTGAGTCATAGCCTCTGACTATGATGAATTACGATACCTGGGTAGGAAACTGTATCAAAGATACCCTTTTGGGCACATGGGGAATTCTTGACTGGCGATGCTTCCATATTTTCTGTAGGTCTCTGCCATGAGCCATTTTTGGGGGATTTGAAGCTTGAGGAGTCCTAGAGCTACAAGACCTGACAAACTAACCACTAGATTCCCAGCTAGTTACCGAGGGATTTTCAAAGAAGGATCACTTGAAGATATAGAGTTTTTATAGTTACCTGAAGGTTGGTGGAATTGGGTTGCCAGACATCCTCTGATGCTTGAGTATGTAAAATGATCTTTTGAAGGCAAGGAAGAAACTAAGAAAATGAGTCTGACCTTGCTGCATTATGAGTTCGGGAGAATTCCTTAGGGCATTCCGCATACCAAATACAAATGGAAAGTGTTTTATCTTAGATTGAACATAAATGATGAATACAGAGTTCCTGTAATCCAGTGAAAATTTGATACTTTAGAGGTCTTGGAATTACTAAAAAATAGTCACTGATAGACAAAATTTATGAGTTTGGGTGAACTCTTAGGAGTCGGTTGAGTACCTAATTTTTTGCCCTAATATGTTGCTCTTTTTAAGCAATTGAGGGGATCTGAGTAGATAAGTCCCGCGAAAGCTCACGTTCCATAGATGTTTTTTAAAGGCCTCATAATTATAGAGAGATAGACATCGACTGATCCTGATTTAGACCTCTAAGGAACACGCTAGCTCCATATGAGTGAAATGCAGCCAAAACAACCTTTTAACCCCTTAGGGAAGATTTGAGATTTCACAATAGCTCAAGATTTCAAATTTTTTTTCTTAGACCTGAAGATTTGAAACTAAGGCTAGGACCAAGAGATGGCAATCGACCTTTCTAGATTCAGAGATCAGTTAAATCTTTGAGAGCTTTTTCAAGGGTCATTTCTTGGTAAGGGTTATCATAATTTGATAAATTAGTTGTTGCCAGTCTCAAGGATTACTTGTTTTGAGATGAGTTTCTCAAAATTGGGAGAAGCAAGGATGTATAGAATCTGACATTACACCACTCAGGTAACGGGAGAAGCTTCGGGAATCCTTTGAGGGTCTAGGGGTAAATTCTCGAAGGTAAAAAGGTAAAATGGTAATTTTTTTTCCTGTGGGGCCAAAGAATGTGAAAATGAGAATTCTTCACCTTTGATGCTTCATGGCAAGAAGACTTATATAGGTAGGAGAAATTCAATGATTTGAGTGGCAGATGGTGAGTTCTGGGCTATTGAAGAAAAAAGGGTAAAATGGTAATTTTTTTGCCTATGATGCTTGGCTGAAGGAAGGCTTATGGAGGTTGGAAAAATTACAGATGACATGGATGGAGTTCTTAGATGTGGACCCTCAAAGTCTTGTTAATGCTTTTATGAGAGTTAAGGTTTGACCTAGAATGATGTATTTAGACTGCAATAAGGTGCTTTAACTGATTCTTTCGCAACTAAAATATCCAGAAAGACTTCTTAGAGAATGCCTAATCTCCTAGAGTCCAGGTTTGCTCTTCCTAAACCAATGGTGCTTAGAGTCTTGATGCCTAAATACTGTCATACTATTCTCATTCTATTAACTGACCCGAGTCAAAATTTGGGTGCTGACAGATGCCCCTCTTCGATATGTCTGGCTTTGCCATACATAGCAAAGAACAAAGTGCCCTAATTTTGACTAGGGAGAGATGATACTTCTTCCTTGCATGTAATGTAAGGATATTTGGTGGGTAATTTTTTGAAATATAGAACAGTTTTGGTTAGGAAGCAATGAAGGGCTTAAATTTGTCCATGACTCTATGGTCTTGGGTTTTGAAATGAATTTGCTTTAAAAATTCCTTCTTAGGTTGAGAGTCAACTCTTTCAGTGTTTTGTAAATTCCTTCATTCTGATTTTCAAAAGTGGGCATCAACCAAGAGAGAGACTTTCTTTGTTTTGGAAAGATAGGCTACCCATGAGTTATATGCAAGCAATTGATATTTTCTCTAGCTTTTGGGGTGTTACTATTAGCATATGCAATGCATCGGGAGACATGTAAATCATCGACATCAGGCACAACTGCTTGAAAACATTGCAGAAAATCGATCATGCAAAAGTGGTAAACATACAAACCATTTAGATGACTTATGCACTTCTATTTATTTTTTGTTTGCTTGATAATTTGAGTTGTTTGAAGTTTCTTATGAGATTTTCATGTTGACTTGTTCTGTATTTGCTGCATTGAGTGATCATTGATTCATTTTTAAAGTTGATTGCTCGGACGTCTTTTTGTGATTGTCCTTGAGAGTTTTAGTGGGACTCACTGAGGTATGTTACTGAAGCTCTCCCTAGAAAAGCTATGGCAAAATATATGTAATCATGATTGAACACTACTCGGCTTTACATCAATCATGACATATATGCGCTAAATATCATTCTCAAAGACATGTGTGGCTTCACATCGGTCATGATACATAGCTAGATCAATCTACGACAATGCCCCCATCCCACTTAGGCAAATGTCATATTTTACGGGACTCACAGAGAGATTTTGGGAGCTCTCTCTAGAAAAGCTATGGAACCTTGGAAGGTCAATACTACATACCCATAAAGCAATGGTTACATAGGCTATGGATTGCTCCATGACAATATTTTTGTCCCACTTAAACATTGTCAAGGAGGGGGAATGTGCAAGAAATATTTTTTAATGACTCTCTTCGAAGCCTGGATGGGATCCCGCGGGATTAGGTGTTGTGCCTTGCCTAGGTGATGGCAACCTAGTCTTTGCTTAAGTAGGTATAACACACAACGTTTGAAGGTGAGTACAACACATGCTTATGTCCCAATAAGCCTATGTCACCAAAGTTGGTACTAACAGGTCGGTCTGTTGAGCAGTGACCATTTGAACTTACAGAAAAATGTTGTCATGCTCTTTCTTGAGAAGCTATGGAAGGGTTTTTCTCATGGGTACTAACAAGTCAGTCTGTTAAGCAATAACCCGTGCTATGAAAATACTACTTAAGCTTGATAGTTGTTTAGACTATGGCTAGAAGTTAGCATTTCCTAGGCTTGATGGATCGAAGTATGGCATTGCTTATTGTTCGAAGCCAAACAGATGTCACAGGGTGGTCGTTAGTAAATTATGCGGCAGATGAAGTACTGAATGAAGAGTGGTTGATGTTAGGTAAGCCATTCAAAAGTATGGACTTAGATGTGCCAAAATTTGAACTTGAAGGGTGGCTTGGTTTGGACGTGCAAAGAAATGTTATGAGCTCTTTTCTGAGAAGCAGTGGTGGGTTTTTCTCACAAGTAACCCGTTTGCTATGAGGAGGATTCTTCAGGTAAAACTAGTAGTATGTACTAGGGTCATAGGAATTATAGACTTTATGGAATGAATTGTGGTATGTGTTTACGTCCTTATAAACAAATTGTTAGGTCTTCTATATTGTCAGTGTCCATGCACAAAACAATGTAAGTACATGTAGTGGTCATGTAGTAGGACTTTATGTTGTAACTGTGTATGTTCATGTAAGTCCAAGATGAGAGTCCGGGAAAGCACTATGATGAAGGACTCGAAGCCGGATGACCAAGCCAAAGAAACTCAAGCATTGTTGAAGAATTCCTTAGTCTCAAGTGCTAGCTAGCTCAAGGAAGCCATCATACAAAATTTGAGGGTAAAATCGTAAATGGTTGGTAAGTGGGAATTAGGATTGATCCTAAAGTCAAAATATACATTAACCCAAAACCCTAAGAACCTTATCCAAGGTTGGACCAAAGAAAAGGCCAAGAAAATGAAGGAAGAAGGCCCCAGAAGGTTTGGACCAAAGATAGATCAAAATTACAAAATAAAGTAAATAAAAATGTTTTGAAAAATGGCTTAACTTAAAATGGCCATAACTTTTGATCCCAACATCTGTTCGAGGCCCATAAGTATTCAAAACAAGCGGAACAGAATTTTTTAGAAATTGGCACCAGTCCCAAATTATTTAGAACTAGTTACACCAGACCGGTCACACTTCAAGTGGGATCGGTCCCCAATAAAAAAATTCAAATTTGAATTTTTCAAGTTGGCATAACGGCTAGTTTTTTTACTATTGTAAACTAACCGTTAAGGGACTAACTTAGCCTCTCTAAACCTCTATAAATAGGGTCTTTGAACTCCAAGAAAGGTAGAGAACAAAACTTATGCATACATAGTCAAATCCTTGAGAAAGAGAGCTAAAAGTGTGAGTCAAGAACCTATGAGTTAAATTCGTGTTGGCTAATGACCTTGCAATTGTTCCACCATAGTTAAACCCATTCAAGGTCAGTTGTAAGCTTCCCAAACCTCTGTAGTTAAA
>JAOXJP010231972.1:0-10548 GCA_025762735.1 Platanus orientalis | reverse complement strand
GCCTATAAAAATATAGAAATTCATAAGATGGAGGATCTTTTGAAGAAGTTTCCTAAAATTGGGGATTTTTAAGAGAAAATGAAGAGATAATCTAGGTTTTGCAAAGGATTTTGGGATTTTGAATAACTTGAAGCTTATAAACAAATTTTCAATTAAAGAGGTAAGAACATCGGTAAACTTTGACTATTTTCAATCCTTGGTTCATAAAACTCTGACACTCTGTTGTTTAGAATATATTTTGTAAAGGATTGTGATTGTTTTGCTCTGTTTTGATGTTTTGGAACAAGGAAATATGTTTTGTAAGAACATTGAATCCGTTTTGCATTAACACTACATGTCAAACTATGTTTTTAAAGGAAAACCAAGTATTTTGAAAAGGGGATTTTGTTTTTGAACTTGCTTATATTTTTTAAAGTATTTGTTTACTGATTTACAAAGAAACCTACGTGTTTTACTTCATATTCATATTGTATAGTTTTTTAGTGTTCTTGAATCTCCATTTTACAAAGAAAAGTGTTGATTTTTCATACTATTATTAATGATTTTGAAAGAGTAATGTTTATGGATAGATTTGTAATGTTTTTGAAAAGATCATTTATAGATTGTGCTTAAGTCGACCAAGCAATTTATGTTATATTTGTATAGAATTAGTTTATTTTAAAGAATCTGTATAAGATAGTTATATGCATTTGATTGAAACTACAAGAGAATTATGTGTTATGTTATAAAATCACTTTGTCCATTGAGGGATTTAATTGATAGAACTCATCTCACCGGGAATATGATGTGAATTGTTAAAACCCACCTCACCAGGTATATGGTACAAACTATTATATAGATCCTCACTACCACCTCAATTGGTAGTAATAACCCACCTCATCGGGTATATGGTGTGAATTGTTCTAGCCCTTCTCATCGGGGTATAAACGGTGGAAACTGTTATATGCATTGGCTTTGATATCAGTTATATGTTCTTAGATGTTTCAGCTATGATATTTGTTTCAGATATATTTTACCATGATTAAATTAAAAGTATATGTTTTATAATGTTTTCAGTTTTACATATGAAATTGTGTTTTCCTAACACATGCTCAGTATTGTAAAAAATTGATTTATAAATTGCATGGTTTTGTATTATTTAGTAAATATGAAAAATATATGTTTTGTATTTCTGAAATCGTGCCAAGTCTTGATCCAATGTTTCCTATAATTACCTATTTTCTTATTCAGCCTGTCAATCTTACCCTGGATTGATACACAGATGACGAGATCGAAGAGTAATAGTTCTAGATAAAGAGATCTAAGATGGATTTGATCCATGCTATGAGACATTGAGATTTTGTTTCCAGTTATTTATTTCAGTAGAGACATGATGTTTATTTCAGTTTAACTTAGTTAATTCAATTTATTGAAAGGGATTTAATAAAGTAGTGGATTTTAGTTGTTGGTTTATTATTTGATTTCAGTTAATGTCAGACATAGGTATTTGGTTTGGAATGTTAGACATACATGTTTATGGATATTCAGTTTATGATTTATTATGAATTATTGATTTTATTTACATGTCAGACTTGTGGGAGTGGTTATGATTAATGGTTTGTGAATGATGTATTATTCCACTGCATATGAATGTGAAAATAAATGAAAATGGAAAAAAAATTTACAAGAGATTTATGTGTTAATGAATGATTGTGTTAATGTCACGTGTTCATGGCCCTATTGGTATGGGTTTCAAGGTGCGACAGTTGGAGTCGAAATAGATACTTACAATGGTGAGCTATGTTCATACATACATGTAGGGATAAATGCATTTATACATGTAAAACTAAAAAGATACATGACAAACAAGCATGCGACCATATGAAATGAAATAACCCTAAAAAGAACATAAATAGATTGATAAATAGAAAATAAAGAATGAAGTTAAGCTGGAAACCATAATGCCTGAAATTAGCTTCAACGCCTGAATTTTACTACAAAAATGCCTGAATTTTAATTAAGTAAAATTTAGGCATTTGGCTTTGAATAGTTGACAATCAGACAACTGTATCTCCCTCAATAGGAATCTGGTTTAAGTGAGGTTTGTAGCTATGGAAAGATAAGAGACATGCCTTTAAAATGACATATAATTGCAAGGGTTGAATCCAACCTCAGAATGTGAAAAACGCCTGAAGTAAGTGTGGTTTATTGGGTTAGAAAGTTAACAGAGAGATATTTTCATCGGCACATAATTTGAAGATGTTGAATCCAATGCCTAAATGTGAAAAACGCCTGACCTTTGAGCTAAACACCTGAATTTTAATGGATAAGATTCATGCATCAATTTTGGACAATCCACACTTAAATAGCCATGTCTCTCTCCACAAAACTCATAATTGAGTGTGGTTTGGCAAGCTAATAGAGAGATTTTTCCAATGGTATGTAATTTACAGGGGTTGATTCCAACTCCTGAATGTGACAATTGCCTAAACTTTGAGCTAAAAGCCTAAATTTTAATAGGTAAAATTCAAGCGTCAGTTCAAAACAATTTGCACTTAAATGGCTATATCTTTATCCTCAAAACTCAGAATTGAGTGTGGTTATTTGGTTGAAAAATTAAGTAAGAGATATTTCCAATTGCATTAATTTGTAGGGGTTGAGTCCAATGCAGGAAAGTGAAAATTGCATGAACTTTGATGTAAAACGTCTAAATTTTAATTAGGTAAAATTCAGACATTTTGAAATCCAGCAACCTAACTTTTAATCTGTTTGAACTATCTACACGGGTCAGAATGTTTTGAAATTTTATAGGGGGGGGTAGGTGACCCTCCCATTGACCTACCATAAAACTCTTAACACTTTGAATCATTGAACATTGAATCTTTTGAAAGTAGCATATGTCATTAAACTCATAGACTTCAATCTTCGTATTGAATTACATGTTTAGATGTTGATTCTTATTTGGTATTTAGCATTAAACTCCAAATTGTGAAATCAAGATTCTTTATTTGAATTTAGAACTTTCTATTGGACCTTCAACTTTAGTTTGATATCTAAATATTGTTCAGTTTATACTAACATGATTATCCTTATTACTTCAATCCTAATTTAATTCTGTATTGACTTTCGGACTTGCTAGTACTTAGAATTTCGCTTTACTTTATATTATCTATATCCAGTTAGATTGCTTACAGGTTGGGATTAACCCAGCCATTTTGTTTTTTAGACTAACTGTGATTACAGGTTCTACATTCTAAAGACCTGCTACAACATTCTCAACCTTTTTCTATTCTTCATATTTGTTTCGGACATATGTGAGACCCTTTATTTTGGTTCATACTATTAGAATATTGTATATTCATTTCCCTTGTTTGTGATTTAGGTGAAGGGGCACCTCATTGATGTAGATATTAATCCCTCTACTATATTGATTTACATTGGAAATTATAATATATTATCCTTTACGACTTATTGTTTATTGTATCCACTATGACTTATTGTTTATTGGATTGTTGTTATCTATTGAATATAAGCACGCTTTCGTAATTATCAAACTTAAAGTGTGAATATGGCATTCAATTATGGCTATTGGATTATGAACATTGGTGATCAATGCAATGTAACGATCTGAATCTGGGGTGCTTACGGATCAAATACCCGAGTCTGGGTTCGGGAGCATTATAGCTTGGTAAGAGAGTAGCCAGGTCTAGATTCAATAAACTCTATGTGAACTATAGGTTAGGATTCTGTAGACTCTTATGAGGACTACAGATTTGGAGTTTTGTACACTATATTGGATAAGTGATTGTGTGAACATTGGAGTTGAAAGAAAAATGAAATGGAAAACAACAGAACAGTTTAGAGGATTTAAGTTTAGATTATATTGCATTGATGATTGATCTTTTATTTGAGGACCTTACTTGGATGATACTTCAGGATCTTATAGTGAATTATGATTTAGGATATTAGTTGATTTTCTTTTATATCATAGAATTCTCTAAGATTTTAAGTGTGAGATTTCTTTGATTCTAGGTACACTACGCCACCTAAGAGTACTAAAGGGTCATCTTCCAATCCGACCTAGGAGAGGGAGAATTTGGATGGTGTATTAGGGGCCATACACAATTTGGCTGAAATAGTGAAGGATCATGTCACTCTAGAGAGACAGCCATGTGAAAAGGTTGTTGGGAACGAAAACCATATGATTAATCACTTTTAAAGGATGAGGCCTTTGAAGTTAAGGGGAACCACTAAGCCCTAGGAGGTAGAGTCTTAGGTGATGCAATAAGACGAGATATTTGAATTCATCGGTTGTATAGATGATGTAACACCCTGCATTTCACCTAAAGGGTAAAAATATAATTTTATACTTATAAGAGTAAAATTACCATTTCACATGTTTTAGACAGACATAGACATAAGTTAGAATGAGTTTGAGGATCATTTGACCATTTAGGTTTGACTTTAGAGACCCAAGGTGAAGAAAACCAAGAATTCAACAAAAATCAGTCGTGACCTGTACATAAACCCCATGACCAATCACAAAATGATGTGACCGATCACACACAAGAGGCACAACTCTCGGGTGTTGCAAAGCCTGTTCATGACCAGTCATAGTCATGACCTATACACAAGCCCCATGACCGGTCACAGTTGTGACCTGTATACAAACCCTGTGACCTATCACACTTCGGATATTTTTACATGTACGCAAATAATGTGCCATGACGTTATTTAATCTCTACACGAGTGGGATCTCGTTTTAGGTGAATCCTAATCCTTTTTAGACCTATTTTGGGTCATTTAGACTCCTTAGAACATAAGGAGAAAGAGTGAGGAAGAAAAAGGAGACTTGGGATAAAAAGAAGAAGTTTTTCCCCAATTGGGTAAGTTTCACTTCCAACTTAGAAAATCTAATAGAATAGGTAATTTTCTTTCTAGATCTAGCTTAAATAAGTATGGATTTTTATTTCCCTATCTTAATTTATGTATTCTAACCATGAAATACCTGTTGGCTTATAAAGAAATGAGCTTTGAATAAAGGAAAGAAGCTTTTGATGGAGGATCCTCCCCAAACTCGTAGTAGATTCATTTTGTGAGTAGATAAATAATTTTTCTTTGCACTTTCCATTCTTAGGTTCCTATAAATGTGATTATATTTTATGTTTGCAAATAATTAAGGATTAATCTCTATGGAAATTGATTGTGTGAGTAGATATGCATTTTATGCTCACTTTTCTTTTCTAGGATCATAGATTCGTGTAAAATGATCTTGGATTTGGTGGTTTTACATCTATTCCTTATGAGTTTGGTTATTTTCTTATATAAAACATTGGTTTTATGTATCACGTGAGTGGATATGTTGTTTATGCACACTTTCCTTTCCTAAGATCTTATATTTTCTGATTTCTAAGCTTTGTCTTAGTGAATTCATCTCTAAGGCTCTTAAGAATGTTGATTCCTTGCTAGTGTATCATAGTTTCATAATGTGAGCACGTTAGTATTTTCATACGGGTTTGTTTGATATCTTGGGCTATGGAGTTATGTTCTTGTGAATGGATTTTTGTGAACGGATGGGATGATCCCTATTCTATATAATGAAGACGCGGAGCTTGATTAACTTGTGTTGTAGGGATTTGAAGGTTTTCTTGTGGTGAAGATTGGGTTTCCCTTTGATTTTCTTTGAGTCCCATAATTCTTGCATTCTACTTGTTTGATAAAATGTTTTTTACTATTTTCCCTTACCATATAATGCCTTTTAAATGCCTTGAATTCCTTACATGAGTTTATTATCTCATTTGGTAGACTTCATTCAATTCATGTTAAACCATGATGAATTGTGTTAATTCTATTAATCCTCATATTACTACATTAGAATTTGCATCAAGTGATAGTTTTTGGGTGGTATAAACATTTTGTCTTTGGCAAGGTTTACTCTGGTATTTTTATGAGGCAGTTCACTTGAACTTTTACATGAGTTTTAAAGGATTTGAGATACTCGATTTTTAGTCTATATGATAATTGGCATAAAATGATTTTACCTTCATGAGCATCCTAGATGTCCTCAGATTTGTGTCAAGCATCTTCACTTGCATCTTGGCATTTGATCCCTTACATGTGGTTTACTTCTTCATTCTTTTGGACTCTTCATGAGATAGGATATATAGATATTTTTTAAATGGCATACTTATGTAGCGACTACATTGTTTCTTTTTTTTATTAATAGATTTGTTTTGGAACCCTTGTCCGAGGAAACTTTAGAAAACTACCCTAGTATGTGGGAATCATATGGGACAAGCTCTTGTCCAAGGGAATTTTAGCGGACTGGACTCGTGTCTAGGGGAATTTTAGTAGATACAAATATGCCCTTATCCTAGGGAATTTTAATGGACTACCCTGGTTCGGGGGAATTATATGGGACACACCCTTGATGTCATAGGAGATTTTTACAGGCTATAAACCCTACCATTGGGGATACAATACAGTGAGCACCCTTGACATCTTGGGGGATTTTTATGAGCTACACCCTTGATGCTGTGGCGGATTTTTGTGGGCTAATATTGGTTTTTATGACCTTCTTCAGGTACCCAATCACCAGGTCATATCAATAAGTGAAAACAACCCTAGTAGTCCAATATATACGTAGTCACCGGGCTTTATAAATGGTGCCATCAGGTACCCAATCATCAGGTCACATCAATAGGTGAAGACAACCCTAGTGGTCCATATGCATGCCTAGTCACCAGGCTTTAAAAATGATGTCATCAAGTACCCAATCACCAGGTCACATTAATAGGTGAAGATGACCCTAGTGGTCCAATATATGCATGCATAGTCACCAAGTTTTATAAATGGTGTCATCAGGTACCTAATCACCAGGTCACATCTATAGGTGAAGACGCCTACTGGCCCAATATATGTTATATGATATGTTATATCAGAGACCCTCATGTGGTTACATGATTTGTTTTGTCGGAGACCCTATTTAGTTTATATGATATGATATGTCAGAGACCCTTATGTGGGTTATGCGATTTATTTTGTCTAAGACCTTTCATGGTTTATCTATATTTAATTTCACTATTTACCGAAGGCTCTTTTAGGTTTGCATGTGGCACATATATTACTTGGCTTGTACATATAGTACTTAACATGTGGCATATAACATGTAGCATTTGCATGATTTGGCTTGGTTCACTTTGGACATTCTTATTATAATATCTCGCATTGCACTAAAAGGGTAAAAATGAAAATTAACACATACAAGTGTAAAATTATCTTCTCATATGTTTTAGAAAGACCATCGGATGGTTTAAGAATACTATAAACCGATTTAGAAGTGTACAGCCCAAGCTTGAACTTGAACCTGTTAAGTTCAAAAGTGATTATGATTATGTATTTGGGGAAACTTACTAAGACCACCAACACCAATCCCAAGTGAATTAGAGTACTATACATATACCCCTGGAAAGATCTTGAAGTCAAGTTTCCAACAAAATATTTTTTTTGCAAAAAAGAGTTTCCTAAAGAAAGTTATGTTTATTTTACGGCGGGGTATCTATACTGTAAATTTTAGAAAACCCATGCACCATGCTTGATCAACATGAAACATGGTGCATGCATGTCCCTCTGGTGACCCCCTGATCAATCACAAAGGGGCTGATCGATTAGGGCTGGGGAAAATACTGAATGTTACGGGAAATTACATATTTTCCCTATTTTGACATGGCCTTCAACCATTGGACCCCCACACATGTGGGATCTCATCTAGAATAACTTAAGATCCTATTTACACTTCATTTAGGTTATTTTGTCTCACTAGAATCAAAAGGAAAAGTCTTAGAGAAATTATGGAAGATCTTAAGCCAAAAGAGGGAGATTCTTCCCCAATTGAGTAAGTTTCATTCACAACTCTGAAAATCTTCAAGGTTAGCTCATTTTCTTGGTAGATTTTTATATTTTATCTAATTTACACTAGTTTTACAACGTGTTACTGAGGATGGGGGAAAGGGAAAGGAAGTGTTGGACAATTTTGGAGCTTAAAGAAAGGAGGTTGAGATTTGGTGAATGTTCATACATGATGTATTACTCCCTTAGTTCTCCTATTATTCTTTCATGGTTATTCTTCTATTTTGTTGATGATTTAGTATTTCCATCATTTGATTGTTAAATCTATGAATTTTGGTAAGTTCTCATCACTTGTTTTGAAGATCTACGAGATTTTTGTGAGTATTCATACGTGATGTGCTACTCATTTGTTCTCCTATTGTTTTCTTCATGGATCTTCTTCATTTTGATTACTGTCTTGGTTTCTCTATCACTTGATTGTTAAGTCTTTGAAGTTTGGCAAATTTACAACACTTGATTGCTAGTTTTATGAGATTTTGTGAGTTTCCATACAAGATGAGCTACTCCTTTGAATTTTTGTTCATTTATCAATTTGTAATCATTAGTTTGGATTCGATATTAGTTTTCTCTTCATTTCTACTACTCTTCAATATGAAATTCAAGTTCCCTCCTCATTTGATTAGCATAACTCTTTTACCTGCTTTGTGCTATAAGTTGTCACATCCCGAAACCCACACGCAGAGATAGGGGTAATAATGCAGAAACACACATGTACGGCGTCACAGATCTTAGAGTGTGACATTACCATTTCCTTGCAGAAGGGGTTTCTTACTTAACTTACCGATTTGTAACATATATATATATATATATATATATATTTTTTTTTTTTTTCTTTTATCCAATTACTATCCTTAATTACCAAACATTCATAGTGGAAGTATAATCATAAGATAATAACATTCATCCATAAAATGCAGGGGAATATAAACATGTACATTCTAAACTACGCAACGGAAAGAACTCAATAATACCTTCAACATCCAACTTTAAAGCTATAGTCTCCAAATAAACAGTAAAATCATGTGAGCCTCTAAACTGGCCAACCAACAAAGCGTCTCTAACATAATTACCAGCACCTCAATATAATTTCTATCACCATAAATCCCTGTTCATACATGAATAAGTGCTAAACATAAAAAGGAATATAAAGAAGTAAACAAGCAGCCCTCTATCCCACGTTCCATCCATGGGGCCGAACCTACAAGATACCAAATACTGCTAGACACCACCTGAAAGGGTGGTAAAAACATGAAAAAGCTATAAAGCATGTGAGAGAACATACATAATGTCCCACGAGATAAATCAAATGTCATAAGTACAGAACGATACCAGATCAAAATAGATGAATTATATAAGAGTCGATCTAACTACAACAATAATCAAAATCTAGTAAAAGTTCTAGAAGTGCATAAGCTAAATCAACAAAAGCTCATAACTAAAACAAGTAATGTATAGCTTATAAGGAAAGTGCAACGTGCAATGCAAATATTCGCTTTAAAAATACTCATAACTAATTAGGCCTTAGCATCTCTCAAATAGGCTGTCGTAGCTAATAGATATCAAAATAGATGCATGCTCCTAGAAGTCTAATGCAACTCTTAAACTCATATAACCCATGATGGGTTTTTAACAAAATACACCTTGGATCAAAATACTCAACCCATGTAGGGTTCCTGAACCAAATCTCGTCAAAACACCTCGTACCAAATCCAACAGATTAGCCCACGTAGGGCTTCTAACCAAACTGAAATCATGTAGCCCATGTAGGGTCTCTACAAAATGAAAATCTCATATGACCCATGTAGGGTCCCTGACAAAACTGAAATCTCGAACAAAAATGGTGGGCAACTAGTGTCGTCTTCACCTATTAATGTCACCAGATGATTGGGTCCATAAATGGAGTCGTAAAACCAATATAGTCCACAAAAATCCTCCAGGGTGTCAAGGGCTAGCCCACAAAAATCCCCCAGGGCATCAAGGATTAGCCCGCAAAAATCCCTTAAGGTGTCAAGGGTTAGCCCGCAAAAATGCCCCAAGGCGTCAAGGGTTGGTGGGCAACTAGTGTCGTCTTCACCTATTTATGCCACCTAGTGATTGGGTCCTAAATTGGAATGGGTTAATATACCAATATAGCACACAAAAATCCCTTAAGGCGTCAAGGGTTAGCCCACAAAAATCCCCTAAGGCATCAAGGGTTGGTGGGAAACTATTGTCATCTTCACCTATTAATGTCACCCAGTGATTAGGTCCTAAACTGAAATGGGTCAATATACCAATATAGCCCACAAAAATCCCCCAGGGCGTCAAGGGTTAGCCCACAAAAATCCCCTAGGGCATCAAGGGTTAGCCCACAAAAATCCCCTTGGGCATCAAGGGTGGTGGGCAACTCGTGCCGTCTTCACCTATTAATGTCAACCAGTGATTGGGTCCAAAACAAAATCCGTGAAGTCAAAACAGTACTTAAAAATCAATGCATATATAAAGTAATATGTAACTGTATGATGGTACAATGCAAGAGAAGTCTAACTAACAAAACTCATAAGTAAGACCATATAAAGACCATACTTAAAATCAAATAGAAAGTAGTAGCTCATACTCACACCAAAACCAAATGCTCAGAAATTACTCTTATAACTTTCTAAAACCACGATAGTGTAAAAG
>JAOXJP010231971.1:0-10548 GCA_025762735.1 Platanus orientalis | reverse complement strand
TTTACTTCTCTTTACCCATTTTCTGTTTCTCTCGTTAGAGAGAGAGAGAGAGAGAGAGAGAGAGAGAGAGAGAGAGAGAGAGTCCAATGCCTTGAGTAAATGGGGCGGCCAAGTCGGCAAGGAAGGAACAAAGTTAGTGTATTTGTTTTCTTTAATTGGGGAGAAGCTTTTACTACTCACTTTTCTTTTCTTTCCTTTTGAGAGAGAGAGAGAGAGAGAGAGATGACGCAAAACCAAAACTTGCACCGTCCTAACAATCCTAACCATCGGATCAATGCGATAATGAAAATTGAATTGGTCACTGCCTAACAAAGCAAAACTTCTTTTGGATTGGTAGGACGGTGGAAACCATTAAAACTTGGTGGCCGATCCAAAAGGTAGACTGATAATAGAAAATTCCTGATTAAGAATTGTCAATGCATCTTCTTTTTTCTTTTTCTTTTCCCTTCTTATTTTTCTTTTTCTCGGGACAGTTATTGCCCATTTGCTTTCGTTTACAAAGCCTCACAGTCAATAAAAAAGGATTTGTCCACTTTGAACTTTTAGGACTTCACTCAACATTTGCTTCTTATTCACTTTCCATGTGCTGGGAAATCCCTCACAGCAAAACTAAGTTCGAATGGTGGGGTAATCCCAGAAAACGTGCCATGTGTCATGTCCTCATAGGTCCCTCCGTGGCGATTTCAGCGGTAACAATATGCAAGGTTAAATATATGGTTCTTGTTCTCATTAGAACACACTGTCACCTTCTAAAAAAAAAAAAAAATGGAAAATGATGTGAATAGAGAAAATTTTAAGGTCTGTAAAATCTGGTTGTGAAAGTGGACTGAGTGTTTCACGCTTTCCGGTAGCATGAAACGTCACTTCCCACTTCCCCTATTATCTACTCATGCCCCATGGAACGAGAATTAAACAAGAGTTTCCACATCATGGATGAGTGCGGGGAAAAAAGTTTTGATCAAGAGAATTAAGGTTCACCTAACAACTTAAATCATTGGAACTTAAGAGTATGAATATAGAATTAGTAGATATAATGAAAATATATTAAAGCAATTGATGGCTATAAATTTTGGTATACTGGAGAAGTGAATAAAATAAATGGGATAGGAATAATATAAATAAATATTTAAATGATGACATAATTTTTTAAAGAATATTAAAATAAATATAACAAAAGTAATTAATGCATATGCACCAAAGTAAGATAAGATGAAAACTATTAAAAACTAATTTTGTAAAAACCTAAACTCAACAAAACCATATCACAGCAATTTGAGATTAGTTACACCACTCTAGGACTAGGACCAATTTTGTTGTTAAATCAACGGCACTTATGTCTTTTCTTGTTACTTCAACCTAAGCCAAAAAAAAAAAACCAAGGCCAATTTCAACCCTCCTCCTGTCCTTCTGAAATCTTCAACTTACATTATCTCGCTCATTCTCACTAGTGCAATCTTTAGACTGCACTACAACACATGACCAAACTATCTCGACCGATTTTTCATCAGCTTATTACCAATCGTTGCTACCCCTAAGCTCCCACAAATGCATTCTGTCTTTTCTAGTCTCTCTATTTTTCTATCACAATATTCTCATCTAGCTACACTCAATCTAAATTGGGAAAATATGGTTGGATTAATACAAAGCAATTATAATAGCAAATGCATACTTCAAAAATATATAATAAATTTAATAACTTTCAAAATGAGATCAAATAAAAACCAAATAGATTTTTTTCCCACTAGGATGATAGAATGGTAAACATGTAAGACATTTAGGGTTATTTCAAGAGAAAATCCAACCACACAACATTCGTTAGTTATTCTAAATGTTTGTAATATGAGATAGAAGAGAAACAAGAGATTAATTGTTCAAGAACTAAATGTTGAAACTTAAAAAGGGAGAAATTCAATGACATTTAGAAATACAACAACAACGATAAACAGTCCAATTATTTGGGGTCAGCTACATGAATCATATTCCGTCATTCCACTCTATTTAGGGCCATATATGTTATCGAATTACAAATTATCATGTCTCTCATTACTACTTCAACTTAGGTCAATTTTGGCCTTCTCTAGTCTTTCTAGCACCTTCAACTTGCACCGTCTCACTCTTCCTCGTTAGCACAGTCATTGGTCTTTGTTGCACTAGACCAAACCATCTCAATCTATTTTCCCTCATTTTATCACATATTGGTGCTACACCTAAAATCCCACAAATGGATTTATTCTTAATTCTATCTTTTCTAGTCTTGTCACTTATCGATCTCAACATCCTCATTTCGTCACTTATTTATGTATGTGTTGTTTGTTGGTTGTTCAATATTCTATTCCATAAAGCATGGCTGCTCTTATACCTGTGTTATAAAATTTTCCCTTCAATTTTAGTGGATTCAATGATATTTAGAAATAATTTGATAAATAATATAAACAGCATTTGAAAGAAGAAATCAATGTTATATGAAATGAAATGGATGATTCTGTCAAGATAGGATGCATAGATGTCTTTAGAAAGCCTCAAAGGGGAAAAAAGAAAGAGTGTAATCTAAAGAAACATGATTGTGAAATGAAGTTCAAATTGCTAATACAGTTTAAGGTCTTTTGTATAAGGCTATGAACAAGAAAATTTTAAAAATGCATAGAAGTGATAGAGAGGCTAAAAAAGTGGCAAGTGACGCTAAATGTAAGGGACATCATGATCTTTATCAAAACTTAGGTACTAAAGATTGGGAGACGGATTTATACAAACTCTTGTAACGTGAGAAAGATAATGAAGAGTTTTAGATCGTATTAGATGCACTAAGAGTGAGGATCAAAGTCCTTAGTGAAGAAATCCAAGAGATTTAAGAAAGGTGGTTGAGCTATTCATTTAATTTTTTAGATGGTCACATAGATAATGTAAATTTGGGAAGGATCATTAGCATTCATGATATCAGATATCATAGATATTTTTGTAGAGTCAAATTGCTTAAAATTAAAGAAACATTAAGAAAGATGAAGATAAGGCATTGGAATCAAACGATATCCTGAGTAAGGTTTGGAAATACATGGGAGAGAATTAATGAGAATGATAGAAAACTTAATAGGATTTTTTGCAAAAAAAAATTAAGAAATGATAAGACCCTACTAACTATGGCAAGTCCAACCCATTGAACCAATGGGCTGTCCATTGCCAAACCATTTACTTCAATTGACCTTAAAAACATGATGAAAAGTTTCTTGGGTCTGGGACACCCATAACTTGAAATGACTCATTGCTGGATGGGACACACCTAAAAGAATGCCTACACCAAAACGTAGCATCACCAAATGACCTTTAACATTTTAATGCAATATTATTTTAGCTTCTAATTTGGAACGATTCTTTCAGCTTTTTGAAGATGGTTTTTCTTTACCATTCAAATGAGAGCAGATTAAAAAACATTGTCTGTAATCGGGATCATGTTCAAGCTGAATTTTTATTTAATCTCTTAGTGGGATCCATCCAACAGTGGGCCCCAATCCTTTTCCTGAAACATATGGTAAATTAGTGTAGGCTCACACCCTTCCATAGCATCTCTGATCTTGACATAAGATTTAGGAGTCCTAGTTCTGGCGCTTAGAAGACCCAGCATTGCATCTGAACACAAGTCACATACAGATCATATCCATGTCCTAATGGAACCCACCTATAAGATTTGCTTAAGCCAAAGATCAGCATCATTAAATGATTTCTTAACCATCTAATCTGTAGATAGTAGATTACTCTTTTTCCTTTTTCCTCTGCTCAGTCCAAATCTATCTACACACTAGGAATGCATGTGATAGGACGAATATTTGATTTGAGGGCTGAAAGAATTTCAAAATCAACCTATTTGAACACTCTTAATCATCGAATGAATCAAAATACGTAAACGGTTTTAATAAGCAGACAAAAAACTGATGTACACATGAAATGTACATGGCCTGTACTAGCAACAGTTGGACTTCTTGAAACAGACACTTTTCATTCTTTGTGTGTGATTTCCCATTTCTATAAACTGACTGTAAGGATCTTTCACATTGTGTATGCAGACACTGCTCACATGATTAGAAACATCTATAACTAAACCAGTTCCAAAAAACAAGCCGAATAATTGCAAACATCTACAACTACAAAAAGAGATTGACAACTCTCACGGAATAGAGCTGATTGATTAATTGTTGGCATCTACCAACTCAACATCAAACAAAAGCCATGAGTTAGGTGGTATCTTTTTACCCGCTCCTTGAGACCCATACCTGCATTGCAAGTAAAATGTTAATTACAAGCACTGGAACCAAATCTGCTGGACCATAATCAGGGGATGATGGAAGGCAATTTTACTTACCCCATTGATGGTGGGATGGTGAGTCTTCTTTTGTCACCAATGCGCATACCTGAGGATAAAGTAAGCAAGAAGTTACATCTTACAGCACCTTCAGGAAAAACTAATTAATTTATTCAAATAAAGCTTTTTTAGTTTTCAAGATAATTACCATTAACACCAACATCCCAACCCTTTATAACTTGTCCTACGCCTGTAAGAAACAATAGAGTACAGTTAGGAAAAGGGGGTAAACTCAGAGTTGCACCATGCATGAAGTGTAAGATGACAGTACCTAGCCGAAACTTGAAGGGAGCTTTTCCAATATTAGAGTCAAATATTTGTCCATTTTTCTTTAATTTGCCAATGTAGTGGACAGCAACCTGAAACCAAGGAAGAATCATTTCAATCAACTTAATGTCACAAACAGTGTTAGGAGGTCTTTAAAGGCAATATTCATTCAAGTTCTTCTCAAAACTCATTTGCAGGTCTTTATAAAGGCAACTACATATCCAATCTTCAAAATCAAATTCATTTAGGACCTGTAAATTAAACCTACTTCAACTCTGTTGACTCAAGAAAAGCCCTATTCTACTTGGATGAATAAATAAACACTCCCACCCCCCCACCCCCCAACTATTGAAGCAAAGACACCCAACACAAAATAACACTATCTAAAATAATTCTATTTACCATATAAAAATTACAGCCAAAAACTTTGCAGGTGAGTACTGAAGATTTTGAAAATTTTCATACCATGAAGCAAATGGAGAAGCTACCCTAGCCAAATGGCACAAAAATATCTCTAGATATTTTTTTTATTTATTTGACTATTAGCAGATAATTCCAACAAAACAAATCAAATTCACAAGGATGAATAAACGAAAAGCAACCGTAAAAACATTAAAAAAAAAAAACATCAAATGGTCTCCCCTCAAAAGGAATACCACACCAACTCATGAAAATCTTTTCAAATTAAAACCCATTCAAGCAAGATGTCATATGCAATGGAATGAAGACCCTCCTGCGATGAGCTCTTATACTCAAAGATTCATCTGTTCTACTCCTTCCACATACCCAACAAAGAGTCCCAGGGAGATAACCCAAATTGCTTTATGAACACCTTCGAAGTCCCCTATCCACCCACCAGAGATTAGAGCTCTAAAACTGGTTAGGGAAGTCCCAGGCAAGTTGAGGTGAGAGAAAATTTTCTCAAACTATATGAACCACAATACCAACTCCTTCCCCGCCATACATATAACACACATATTTGTCAAATTCCATCCTCGACTCTTTTCTAGTAAGAATTTTATCTAGATATGTATTCCACTAGAAAAGAAGTCAGTTTGATGAAATTCGCTGCACCCAAATGCCCTCTAGATTCAATGGCAGCACTCATTGAATCTAGAAATGCCTATGTAGGCCTCACTTCAAAGTAGACCAATAACCTTTTCAATCTATTTTTCTTGATTTCTTCATGGAATGTCCTCTATTCCCATCACCTAATTTTTAGATAACCTAATTTTTAGGCCCTTTGCTTCATACATTAAATCCAAAACAGTGTTTAGCATTTCTAAAGTCTTTCAAGGCTCTATGAAAGGGTTTCTATAATAAATGCAGAAGAGTTTAGAAGCCATAAACCTGCCCTTTTTGAACTTTTTTGAGACTGCTTGTTAGAAACAAGATCAATGATTTTCTATCACCTTTTAGATATGAACTGATAGTTTCTTTTTCAACATGTAATTAACAAACAGGTAAATTTTAATTAAGGCACTATTACCATATGGCTATTTGAACCACTGATTTAGTTTTACCTAGATTTTTAGGTGTAATTTTTTAATCTCATGTTACCACTCTGAATTTTTCATTTTAAATTTGATTAAAAAAGATGAGGGATACATGATGCTTCAGAAGGTCTTCACAATTTCCTTTTAAAACACTAGTCATAATTCATAAAAACCATATTAGTTGCACTTATCAATAAGACAATAATCTCAAAGAAGAAAAAATAATAGCCTCTTTGGCAATGTAATCAATTCATTAGAGGCATTCGTAGCCATGAGGTGATGATTTGTAATCAACTCGTTCAAATTTATACTGATTTATTAACTACAATTAGAAATGAAGTCATCTTAGGTTTTTCTATAAAATGAAATGACTTATTTATCAAGCACAAATCGTTGCAAATCTGAATGATTTCATTACAAACTATCTTGTTGTGGCTACAAAAGACTTGGAAAACTCATATAAAATGATTTCATTACAGGTGGTTGCCAAACACAGCCTTAAGGTCTTGTTCTATTGTAATTTATACTCAAATTTATCTGTTTCTTTTAATTTAATATTATTTATGGGTGTGTAAATAGAGATTGGCCCTTCAATTTCATTGGTGTTGCCCAGAATGCCAACCAATTATAACTATAGATGATGGCATATCGGTTAAGCAGGTGACCTTTACACCAACCAAGTGATCCCTTGGTCGTCCCAGGTCCTAGACGGGGTGAGCTCTGCACACACGAATGAGAAAGAGTCAGGTAGCTAGCACCGGCAAGGTATTGGCTTTTAGCTCAACGACAGTCGAGTCAGGGACTGTGGGAAGCAAACCTCTTCTCTATTAGGGTTTCTAGTACATCATACCTCGAAGACGAAGTGTTACCCTTATTTATAGCTCGAGTAGTGTCGTATCAGGGCGGATCTCACATGTCGCTTTCTCCCACGTTCTAGCATGTTGCTTTCTCCTAAGTTCTCGTGTGGTACTGTTGCCCACGTTCTGGGTCGCGTCTCTCACTGCCTTCTCTGTCCTTTTCTCAGAATTGACAGGCTGTTTGTAAAAGATATTTTGTCTAGATAACGGTTTTTTGGATCATGTTTATCCTTAGGTTGAGTCGGTCAGGGTCGTCACTTCCCAACAATCGGGATTCCTCGGTGACCCTGGGGTCATGGGGCATCGATGGTCTTTTTTGGAATCGGGTATTCCGAATGATGGTCGGGGTAATCAGTGGGATGCCCCGGGTCTGGTACCGGGGGATGGTTCTACCTTAAGGTCGGGGGTTTTGGTATCAGGCTAGTTGGGGATTTTGGTGTCAGGCTAGTCGGGGGGCCCAGGGCCAGCCCCCCTTGGAACTTTCTGGTTCCAGTCTTTCTAGGGTCGAGATGACACCGATTAGTCTAGACCAGTCAATAGGGTCCTTGATGTAGTTTTTCCCATCAGTTGCCTCTTATTCCCAGGTCCAAGGTTACGTGGCCTAGGAATATGAACTATCTGCACTCATTATTAACTGTTTCGGATGTTGGCGGCATGCCATTTTAGCTACTGAGGTGGTATCGGTTGGGGTGGACGCTAATGATGGTCTCGCATTTAATGGATCTCAGTAACCGAGAGGACGTGCCTGCACCAGTTATGGGTCATGTCAAGCGTCACGTCGTTTCAAATCTCTAGGCTATCTAACGACCACATTTGAATCTCTTTAAATGTTCTGAGATTTGTGTGCCTTCTCATTTCCCGGGTTTAATTTATCAACCCTTGGATTGGCGACACACGTAGGGTCGAGATTTCCTATAAATATCTCCTCTGACTTTGTTCTTATTTCCTTCCACCTCTGTCTCTCGTCTCTCTTAAACTTTCTCAAGCGATTTCTAGCGACCTCCTGTGTTCTCGCAAGCCTTCGTCTGCGCCTCTGCCTACCTCCTCATCTCTGTTACTTATCTTTGGCAATCTCTCCTTGTTTTGGTGGCAGTTATTTGCCATATTCCGACGTCTTTGCGTTCGTCTCTTTTTAAAGTATTTTCTCCTTAAGCCCCTCCTATTTAATGGATGTATTTTGTTTATTAGTAGTTTAGAGATAGTTCTAGTACCTGAGAAAATTAATAACCATGAAACACAACACTTTGAAGAGAAGATGAAGCAGAAACGAAGTTTTCGGAGGTATCTAGACAAAAACGAGACAAGAAGATGGGCTGATTTTCATGGGGAATCTATCCCTATGATCTACCATTGTTTTGTTATGTGATTAATCTTTAATCAATATGTTTTTAGAGAACCTCCATGAGGCTAGGTTGTTCTCACCTCAAAACCCTAGAATAGATTCCAAGTTGAAATCAGAAAGAGATGTTTATCATAAAAAAAATTGTATCCTACTGGGACTCTAACTTAAACTCCAACTTGGAAACTAATTTTAGGGAGTTGAGGATAAGTAAGAGCTCATAACTGCTATAGATAAGTTTGTTATCAAGTAGGAGACTAGTGAGATTGAGTTAAAGTCCTACTTGAACATAAATAGTAGTGTTTGCAACCTAAAAGGATACTAAATTAATATAATTTTTAATACATTTAAAATAATTATTTTTAAATTATTTTGGACAAAACATCTTTTTATATTTTTTTATTAATTAGGAAAAATTAATCACAAAAAATCGGATTTTTTGAATTTTTTTTTTGCCTAAGAGGCATTTTATTGAAGATGTGTGGGTGGGCTACTTGCGTAGCGCACACCCGCTCCATGTGCAAGAGTGTCGCCTGAGTTATCATGGCTCGCATGCATGCCTACTTGCCACCGCTGCTGCCCATGTCCACCTGCCTGTGTGCACGCGCCCAAGCGCTACTGCTACGGGTGCCCCGCTTGGGGGGTGCTATTGCGCACGCCTGGGGTCGCAGTTGCACAGGCGCCCCTGTGCCTGGCCCGTGTCATGGCCTTGCTAGGTGGCTTATGAGACCTAAACTTGGTGTCCCCTCGTGTCCCTGCTCATAGATTGCTCATTCAATCAAATTTTTCAACGATTCTAAATGTTGCAGACTCCTTGAGCCACAAGCTACCCAAGTAAACCATCTTGGACCAAAATTTTTTTGTCCAACCTACATATTACACAAATGCACTTTAGGTGTTCGGTAAAATTTTTGAACCAACCTAATTAACCCCATTTGACTAGTTTTGACTGATTTGACTTACAGTTGATATATTTGATTGTATATGACATGTTTGACCAGGGTTGACCCTATTTGACCATTATTTGAATTATGGTTATCTAGTGAAAACTAGGATAGACCAGTATAGACAAGAGTTAACTAGAGTAGACTAAGGTTGACCAGCGTTGACCATAAAATATCATGGTTAACTAGTGAAGATTGAGGTTGATTAGGATTAACCAGTGAAGTCTAAGGTTGAGTAAGATTAACTAATGAAGACCAAGGTTGACTAAGATTAACTAGTGAAGACCAGGGTTGACCAGTATAGACCAGGTTTACTAGACTTAACAAGAGTTGACCAAAGTAGATCAAAATTGACAGAAGTTGACTAATTTGACTGAGTTAACTAAGGGTTGACCTATTTGACCTAAATTGACATGACTAATTTTGACTAGACCAAACTAATAAAAAGTCAATAGAATTTTTTGAAAAGAATATAAATGTATGAGATACACTATAATCCGCAATTTGATTGGGAAACATTAAAAGTAGTTAGAGCTAAAAGATTTAATATTCTTTTAAAGTTACAAACTAATGTCCATGTTAATAACAAGCAATGTGATTGTTTACATTTTATGTGTAATGTGATTGTTTACTTTTCATGTACAATGCGATTGTTGGAATGGAATGTTATGTTGACTGGTTTGACCAAAACAAACTAGTATTAACTTAGTTTGACCTAAAGTTGATCAAAGTTGATTAGTTTGACTAGACTTAACAAGAGTTGATCAAATTGACCAAATTAGATTAAGGTTGACCTAAAGAATCAAAAGTTTATTATATTATACGTAATTTAATATAATTGAATGGAATTGATTAAATAAAATTTAGTTTGACTAAAATCGATTTAGTAAGAACTAATTTGACAAAGATTGAGTATAAAACACTTAATTTGACTAAGAAGTACTCGATTTGATAAAATGATGAAATCTACTTTAGTAAAAACCTAATTAGGATATGATTGATATCCTAAGACACTTGTTGACTTGGTAGCACAACAAAACACAATTTATAGGGTTTACAATCTAGATTAAAAAATTTAATTGGTATTTAGGCACTGCCTGGATATATGTGGTAAATGAGGTCTTACCAATGTGATTGGAGACCTTAATGATAGTGGAAGATTAAATTTGATACTCTGTGTAACTGTCAGATAATTATGATCATATGATGATCAATATGTGCAAATATAATCATGTGATGATTAATATGTGCCAGCAAAATTTTGAGATGGTTAATGAATGTGATAATATAGTGT
>JAOXJP010231970.1:0-10548 GCA_025762735.1 Platanus orientalis | reverse complement strand
CTAGATTATTCCAGATACATTGTCCCCAATACATTGAATTTATTGGTGAGGGTCCCCAAAGCCTCTCATTATCATGCGGGGCGTGACACTAAGCTAAAGAACCTTCCTAAGTTCTATCACGTCATATGCAGTAGCATAAGCCAATTGGCCTGCACCTAGGAGACCTCCCTTGCCCAACTCCCAAGAAATTATCACATCATTCAATCTTTCACCTTCTTTGGGTAAGTCAGGGAAGCATTGTAACTGTTTCATCCAAAAGAAAGAGTCCATAATATTGATTATCATGGCCAGCCTACAGGAATCAAAGCTCTTTTAAGTTGGGAACCAATTATTGTGGGGCTTCATCCTCTCTGCAGGAGCATCTAATGCTTCATCCTGAATGTCCTATTTTAGTCTTTCTTGGGTTCTTATTTGTATTTTTGTCATATTTAACTAGATTCTTTGTTTTTAAAATTTTTATGACTTCTACCAAAAACCAAAATAAAAAATAAAAATCTCTCCATTTTCTATTCGAGCACCAGCACGTTCAGGACACTTCCAGCAGTACAATGCTGAGCTAATATCTGCAAAAGAACCGACGTCGCCTCTGGCCCCATCCCAATCTTTTTTCAACAGCTTAAGTTTATAACCAAAAAGATCAAGATGAGGGGCAAAGAGGGGTTGCGGCTTACTCAAAAGTGATAGAAACCCAGCTTAACTTAATGGTTGAGCTATTGGTCTAATCTCCTCTCCGTTTTACTGACCCAAGGGCACTCTTATATGGAAAACAGTGATGCTACTTGCCCCCTTGAAGATCACCCATTTTAATGAAATAAAAATAAGAATAAAGAAAGGATTTCAAGTTTAGATCTCTATTATCAATTCCAGTTTATATTCAAATAACTGAAAAAAACTCAATTAAAACCTCAATCCTGTAATTTTAATAACTTTCAGGTACTGAAGAAGCTCGATTTCCCTTGCATCCATAATCCCATCCGCCACTGCTTGAGGAAGAGAGAATAGTTTCTGTACAATGTAGGGACAATCCTAACTTATTTTGTAGAATTGGGTCTTCATCTCTTTACTAAGCAACCTCCCTTATTTCAGCCACAGTGGAGGAATGATGTGGCCAACCTAGATCTCTTTGCTGGGAGATCCAACCTAGCAAACCCACTGCCCATGTATGAAACTACACATTTTTTTTAAAAAAATTTATGTTAGAAGAAAATTAGGTTCCTTGAATTGAGGGTAAAAAGGGGATGGGAGATGGAAGTACAACACAAGAACCAAAAAGATAAAATCAGCAATTATGCTAATTTATATACTCATCTCCTATCCTCCCTGTAAGGCCCCTCGCTTTCTTGATCCTTCAAGAAGCCTAGAAATGCAAGAAAGCCAAAAAAGAAGAATCCTCCGCTCCAGCCTCCCCCACCACCGCCCCCACCACCTCCATCTCCATCGTCACGAGGCGGAAATCCAGTCCCACCATCATCAAGCTCAGGTGATTTCTCCTTGCCTGAAATCCACCAACTCATTATCAAATTACATATGAAAAAAAAAAAACTAATAATCACATTAAAAGGAGGAAAAAATGTAAATTTTCAAATTAATAAATTAAATTCAGGGGAAAATGTTCAATGTAGAAGCATTATAAATAAACAGAATAACCCATAACCAGACTCCATAAAACAACAAATCACCCCATACATATTAAAAAATTATTCTAATCCATGGGAGAAATTCTAAAATAGCCACAGAAATTAGCTAGATAAAAAAATGCAAGGAAATGTAAATCATGGACGTAAGATTGATCCTCAGTGGACATAGCCATCCAATTCATGAAACTGGGCCATTCGGATGGAAGAAACCTTAAGAATAGACAAAATGATGCAGAGAGATTCAAGGGAAGAGAGAATTCACATCAATGGAAACTAAAACAAGTCATAGGAATTAAATGAATAAGAATTATGGAACTATTTCTTTTTGGAAGAATGAGAATTATGGAACTATAAGTGATATATTTTAGTAAATCAATAGAGACAGCAAAACTGAATTATTATGAAAGTTCAGGAAAGTAATTAGTACCTGTGGGGGTGTAGGAACCAATAGAAATTTGAAATAGAAGAATAAGGTAGGTCCAGATATCAGGAAAATTAGCTATAGAGAATTAAACAAAATTTTAGATTAAAAGTGAAGCTGGATGATAAGCTCTGATGCCAAAGTTAGTATAGGACAGTCTAGTGGCTCTATATCCTGCTGATATGGGCCCCAAATAGATGTTACGGAAGTGAGGACAGAACTTCATCAATCAAGAACAGATTATAAGAACACCCAAATAACTCAAACTTGGAAGAGAGTAAGGGAAAGGAAAAGAGAATCAAACCCAAAGAACTCGGAAGGAATAGAGGAAGAAAAGAAGGTGAAAACTAGAAGGCCTTGTTTGGTTAGAAGTAAAATAGAGGGAAAGTATAATTTTGGAGGAAAACTGTACGGTTTTCCATAAAATATGAAGGAAAGTGTCATTCGGTTGGAAAGCAAATAAAACCCTTGATATACGTGTTTTCCATGTCAGGTTAGACTTCTTTGTTTTATCCCTTTCTTCATAATCCAACCAAATTGGTCAGATTTTGAAGAGAAAAGAAGTTGGAGAGGGAGATTTGGAAGGAGCCCATGGAAGAAAAGCCAGTTGGGTTTCGTGGTTTGCACCGACCAGTAAGTCTTCTCTTCCTCTCTTCTTCTCATCTCTCTTCTCTGTTTCTTCCCCTTCTTCTCCTCTCTCTTTTCTTTTTTCTTTTTTTCTGAAAACCCTCACCGGTTTCTGGGGTTCTCTCGTTTTTCTCCACCCCCTTCCAAACTTCCATCTCTTCTTTGTTTCTTCCCCTTCTTCTTCTCATTTTTTGGGGTTCTTGCAGCACATAATAAACCCAACCTTAAATCGTCAATCTATGGGCACCAGCTCGGCCAAAGACCTCAATCAAAAACCCACTTCACCATTCTTAGTGGGTCCCACTCTCATACATCAGTGCTCCCTGAAAGAGACTGGTTTTGTTTGAAACTGTATTTTGAAACAAAACAGTGTTTTATAATGTCTTTGAATGTGGTTTTCTTGTGGGGTTTTAACATTCCTCACTTGGGTAAGAGAGATTTAGATTGTAGGCATTTTGGGTTTGCTTTGTTTATCAGTAAAACACTTCCCTCATTCTTAGCTAACCCACATATACATCCTAAGCAAACAGAACTTTTGGGCAAAAAAAAAATTCGACATAATTGGATGATTATAATTCTTTCAACAGGTCTAATAGAGTCTATTAAAACTATATTTCTTTTTGAAAGTGAAGTGGGAGAGAATCTTCAATGAATCCCTGATTTAACAGGAATTTTGGGATCAAATTCCATTTGGATGTTTTTTTTTTTTTTTTTTATCATCGGGTTTGTGGCATTTGTTTCTTTAACTGGCATAAGAGAAAATTACCCACCCAAAAACTAGCATAGAAAAACTATTTGGACTTTGCAGTAAATTAACTTGTCAGCACAACTTCTCTAACATGAGGGATGGATCATGGATATCTAGGGAAACCTACAAACCTTTGAAGGGGCATTCTTCTAAAAAACTGTACATATTCAAAATATATCTATATATCAAATATTACCCAACCACCAAAAAAAAAATAATGATAAATAAACCCATTTTCTATATTTTCAGATTTTGTTCTCTCAACAATTAAAAATCCATGAATTATTGTAAGAACAATTACTGATCATGATTGTCCTAACACAAAATTACAATCTCTTCATTCTCAAACATTACTCAAAGTATTTACAGCTCTTTCCCAAATTCCAACCTCATAGAAATTTTGTAAGAATATGTCTTGAACAGAAGCTCCAATAATTTCTTGAAGCTCAATAGTCTCTTACTTCTTACAATCCTCCTGACCCAATTCAGACAATCCTAGTACCTTTGCTCAAGGATCAAAGCAATATTCCAATTCAAAAGTGGCTACCGAAATTAGATAAGACAGTTGCACAGGTTGATCTGTATACCAGTTTGAGCAAAAAATCTCAACCCCTTCCATGAAGTACATCCAAAGGATAGAGAAATACTTATTTCCCTTCTTCCATTGAATCCAATAGCAAATGCTCTTTTATTTTCCAAAAATTGTTGATCTGTTGCCTGGTTTAATGGAACTAGATCAGAGATATGATGTTTGTCGAAGCTACAAAATATCTTAATGCAACTCTGGTAGCTTTCTTCCACTTCCAGGGATTTAATAATATATGAAAGTAATAAGTGAAAGGTTTATGTTTATGTAAGTTTTGTTTTTAATACTTGTAAATTTGCAACAACAAAAAATCATCTTATTACTTTTTTACCAACCAAACAACAAATAACTTCATTTTTCTCAAGTTTAATTTTCAACCAAATAACATATGGAAAACACTATTTTACTTCACTTTTACTTTACTTCAACTTCACTATTTTATCTCACTTAATTTCACTTCACTTCGTCTATTTCACTTTTAACCAAACATGGTCTTAGTAATTATTACATGTACTCAAATAATGACTCACTTATAACCTGTTTGGCAGCCACCTATAATGTAACCATTTCATTTTGAATTCCCAAGACATTTGCACCTTGGCTTTGGTGTGAAAGTGGTGCAAAATGCACTTGGGTCTAACACATCAGTCTCCAAAAAATTTATTTACACTTTTTAGGGTATACTTTTCACTTTTGACGTTGATGTGTCTAGTCTAGGTGCATTCCTCACATCTTTTACACCTGAGCATTCATACCAAATCTGAAGGGAGATATTTGTTATCATAAAGTGATGGTTCAAAAAGAACTCATTCAACTTTATACTGAATTCCATTTGTTAACTAAAATTATAAATGAATTCATCTTAGGTTTTTTATAAAACAAAATGATATATATTATCAAGCATAAATCTAACTACATACATTATGATTTAACACCTTATGGTTACAAATAATTTAAAATTTTTGGAATGAAATGATTATATTATAGGTGGCTGCCAAATACAACCTTAATAGATGTATTGTTGAAGTTTTTTGCACTATTGTGTTAAAGTTTATTAATAAATATCGGCTTTTATGCATAATAGAGTTAAGATGAACATAAAACCATACAGAGACCTTACCAAAAAAATAATAATAAAAAAGATGGGCAATGCAAGAAACATAAAGAACCGTAGAAATGCTTACTTGTTGGCTTGTATGAGTTATTGTTGAGTCTCGCAAAATTTTTGAAATAATTGATTAGCCAAAACTAAGACGGTAGGTTAAGACAGAGGGAAGCAATCAAAGAATGCAGGAGAGAGAGACATGATGAAGAGGAAAACTTAGAATTTTGAAATGTAATTTAAATAAAAATCTAGTGGACGTTATTATGTGAGAAGCGTGTCCATTTAGAAGGCAGAAAAAAAAAAACCATCAAAACCGGCCAAGATGGTGGAGAATCTTGCCTAAGTTTATATAAAAATAAGTCGACAACAACACAAGAGAAACTCCAACCTGGGAAGAATATTTGTTTAGTAATACAAAAAGAGTCGGAAAAGAAATAGATAGAAGACATACCTATTAGCTTTCAAAAGTGCCTTTTGAGTCTGTTAGATTTTTTGATGATCACAAAAACAATTTGAGGCAGGGAATATATTAACTGTAAGAGCTCAGTTTCTCACAAATTAGAACCCAATACATGGAGATGAAGAATATATCTATCCAAAACTCTTTTATAATCAATGACATCTTTACAAGTCATTTGTTTCTGCAATCAATACCCAAATTCTATCAAAACACCTGAACTTATAGTAAAAAAATATCAGTTTGAGAAGCTTTTTATTTATCTGGTGTAAAGGATTAGGCTCTTTTAGTATTTTATTTATTTATTTGGATAAGACAAACTCTTTGGATTTGGGAGAGAAGAATAGAGATTCTTTCAAATGTATGACCACAAACGGTAGTTACTATTAATACCAATAGTATTACAATAAAAAAATATACTTCGTTGTTAAATTCCACATCATTATTGAAATAAAAACAAGTGTGAATCAAAGGTCAGAGGATTAGCTTACAATAATCTAACCATGCAAGACTAAGCATTATTATCGAGGAATCTCCATTAGATGCATATCCAATTTAATTTTCTTCAAATAGAGAGAGATAGCAAATGAAATGCACAACAAACCATTATACTTCACTCTAGAAAGAAAAAATGGCAGGCTAGATAGAGAGGGTGCCTTCCACACAGTGAAAAATGAAGATGAAAACTTCATATTTTTAGGAAATTTTTTTGTTTTGTTATTTCTTTCAAATCTTAATGAGAGAGAGATCTAGTAATGGCGAAAAAAGAAGGCACGTGGTTGGGAAGAGAGAAACTGGGGGAGAGTCATTGAGAGGAAAAAGAGAAGTTAATGGTAAAATGCATTTAAAATAGAGATTGAGGAAAGTGTCATTTCTTAAAAAGAAGTTAAAATATTGGAAGAAGTAAATGTTGCTAAGTTGAGTCATGTTGGGAGGGAGGGGTGCCATGGTGACAGATCAGGAGAGAGTAAGAAATAGGAAACAATTATGCATGAAATTTTGGAGTATGGATGAGTCATATGTCATTCGTTAAGGGGCATCCCCTTTACTTTAGTGTAATAAAATAAATTGTGATGCTAGTTAGAATTCCCATAATTCTAAATCAACAAGTTGATATTCACTATAGGAAGTGCCGCAATCCCATAGGGATCAAATAAATAAACATGTTTATCTCATTCTGCAATAGAATTTGAATTGATTGCATTCACATCATGTAGTAAGAAGTAGAGCGATTAAGTTACTAAGGAACTTATTGATATAGATTATTTTGGTAACAAGACCAATGCCACCCATATCTATACATTGTGATAGTGAAGTAATATTATCAAAGGCCTATTATAAAGCTTATAATGGAAAATATAAACATATTAGTCTAAAACATAGCTATGTTTAACAATTACTCAATAAATGAGTAATATTTGTAATTAGTATAAGGTCTTTCAATAACTTAGTGAATTCATTGACAAAAGACTTTTGAAAGGATGGAGTGTATAAGACATCCATCAGGGTGGGTTTGAAACAATTAAGTCTTCAAATCATATATAGCAGAAACCCAACTTAATATCAAACTTTAAGTTAGATGGGAAAACAAGATATAAATATGCGACAGATAAAATACTATAAGCATCCCAAAGTTAAGTAGTGTAAATAAAAGTATACTGATTGAAGAAGATGAGCTATTGCTTTTAATAAATTTATAATTTAATTATGTTGAAGTGTTTTAGTTATAGGAACACTTCCGATAAATCTACCTATGTATGTGTGAAAGTTTAGCCACCTACAAGATGAGTTATGTTTTCACTTATTAAACATTCACAAAACCTAGGATTAAAGCACATGACCATAAATAACACACACACACACACACACACACACACACACACACACACACACATATATATATATATATGAAGGTCTTTTGATAATTAAATTCTGGTTTATCAAATAGTGTGAGTAGTTCAAGACTATGGTCACTGATAACATTGGTGAACTCTGAATTGTTATGCTACAGAATGGTTAAGATCGGAAAACACCATTTCATTATGCATGAATTCTCTAAATTTGTTATATTTTTTGTATACATATTTAAAATAATGGGGAAATGTTGTGTATTTTAAATATTTGAAATCTATTTTTTGTGTTTGACCAATCAAAGGAGTTTTGATTGATCGACTAATCCTTAAATGTATCGAGCAAAATGTGATTTTGGCTCTAAGACTTTTGATTGATCGAAAATAAGTTCGATCAATCGAACTATCTAGATCATAAAAGAATCTTAAAAAATGCATGACTCTTCACATAGTAAGGCATCTAGCGTGTATAGACATTAGTAAACGCCTAATTCAGTTAGAAGGGTTTCTAATATATCTATAGACACTTCTAAAAGCACCTATATGAAATCTACAAATAAATGGGTGCTCCACACATTTAAATCACTTGAAAAAAAAATCTCTATCTTCTATCTTTTCAAACATTTTTACTACTTTGTGTTTAAAGATTTTAAAGCATATTTATTATGGAAGTGACTCAAGACAGAATCTTGATTCGCTTAATTATAGCATCACTGTGTTCATTATACTCCTAGGGTCTTCCTCGTCTGAACCTTGTTGCTGACATATAGTGGAGTACGTAAAGACTTAAAGAGAACATTTTAATGTGTCTCGGATCAATGTATTGTAAACCTACTTGTTTCATTTATTTCTCTTATTTTTGTAGCCATTTTTATATTTTTTTTCTAATACATGGTAACTTTTTTTTTATAGGTAAGACAAACAACTGCTTCATAAAGTAGTACCAACATAACTACAGGGAGAGGTAGACATCACACACTTGCAAAATGTTGTAAGGTGGATATCCCTATAGACCAAATCATAAATACAAACATTGTATCCGAATATTTTGATTTATACACATCATATAAAATGGGAGGATATTTCAGTAATTACACTTACCAAATCATATTTATCAAATTATCATTAGGGGTTGTTGATCGATGCCGTAATGATTTTTTTTTTGTATTCACTCAACGTGAGATAAGTCGCAGATTACCGTTTCATAGTGCATGATCCACACCATATGTGGGAAAGGGCATATGCCAATATAATCATTTGGAAAATGTTGCCAAGGGATTTCAACTCTGATACTTCTCTCCTGAAGAGGTGTTGACACCATAGTGATTAAGGTAGAAATATCCCTTGCAACAAAGTCATGGAGAATTTGGACTAATTATATACATGTAGTTAATGGATAACTGATTCTCCACATTCTCTATACTACAACTTGTATAGATTAATCATGCAAGTCCAATCACAAAGTGGGAAAATCAACTGAAAATATTATGGTCATTACACTTTTTTTTTGGTTAACGATAATAAACATTGCAAGGTGAAAATATAAACATCCTTTGCAATTATTTAGGTGCGTTGGCTAGTCATCTATAAAAAGTCGTCATAATTCATTGTAAGTACTTCCTCCCAAATTTATCCAACATTTTTTCTCCAAATTAATGAAATTTTGAGACTAAGTAACTTATTTAAACAAAAGGACTTCACAAAGCCTATTTACAAGATTTTTCACACATGGTATACCAAAATAAGTTCGTATGTTTCATCACACAATCCTCTTTCCATATGATAAGTTTTTTTTTTTTGATAAGTCATAGGGCAAGTTAATACTCTGTTTTTGGGTATTGAGAGAAACAATAATCTCCATCTAGAGTGGGGAGAAAAAATGTACTCAACTAAGGATTTCCCAACGAAAAAAAAAGAATCATTGTAAAAATTAGTTGATGTGATGGTGTCTTTACATTCAAACTAGTGTGCAACCCCAATGACTTGCTTAATATTCAGGTTCCATCGACTTGAATTGTTTAGGTCCTTTTTTTCTTTGGGAGGTTCCTACCACAATTGGGATTGGGGTTTTAAAGCAACATATATAACTCTATTTGTGTTGGACTATATCCTAAGTATACACTATTTTGTGAACAAGTATTATTTATTTCATATAAATAAAATATTAAAAATGATATGAAAAGAACCACTTACTTGACTGGAAAATTTGACAATAAATCATACCCGAACTTGATCAAGGCTAGTGCTTGACACTATGTCTTTAAGACAGATTTCACCCCTCACGTTGGTGCTTACGAACTCTTCGGGCGTCTACCTTCCAGGATACAATGATCTATGCACACAAAACACTACAATCTGTGTGCTTGGTGAATCAAACATGTGTTGTACTCTCTCTTAAAACACGGACATGCTATCATTCTCTTTATATGCCTAATCCGGACATCCTCTATGATGCCTAGGGAACACTACGAATTTTTGAATTTAGAATTTCGTAATTGAAAAAAAATCGATCCTAAAATGAAGGGAGAGATGTTTATTAATAGACTTGTTCATGTCTGTTCGGAACAAGCATAGGGACATAACCTTTGGTGTTCAAATAGACACAAATGCAAAAAGTTGCAATTTAGTAGCCACCTACACATTCGTACGGAAAGACCTGTGAAAAGGGATGATCTAAGAGACACCTACATGTCCATATGGAATGGACATGTGTAACTATAAAGACATGCCCCCAAATGGTATAACTAAATATGGGAGAGAGCAAAAAGAAAAAAATAGTAATTAAAAATATATTTTTTTTCTTATTGACCCAACCCAACCCGGCCCAATTCGGTGCACGAGTGTGTTTAAATATAGGCCTGGCTCATGTTGACAAGGTCCTCCCCCATCCATAGAATAGCGGTGCCCCTTGGGATACAAACTTATGTTCAACATTAGTGTATATGAACACACAAAGTTTTATGGTCTAGTCCATGTGGGACAATTCAAATTTCACACATTTTTAATGAGTGATCAACTAGGCACTTTTGGAGACAATTTCTCATTCACCCATTAACGGTTTTAAGCATCCAACTATACAACGTTGTTCTCCTCATTGAGGTGAACATGAACCCATGT
>JAOXJP010231969.1:0-10548 GCA_025762735.1 Platanus orientalis | reverse complement strand
CCCCACAGAGCAAGCCACAAAGCTGGTTCCATCTAACACCCAGGGGGCAGTAAGGGAGATTGCTCCCTAGACAAATTTAAAGGCTGCCCATTATGGCTCTGAGTTGAGGGTGTAAACCCTGACTAGATACTACTCTACATATCTTGTTTCTGAGGGGATCATTTTTACGGCCCCTAGGGACTCTCGGGCTTGCGAAGCCCCTGTCGATGGCGTTGCGTTGTACGAGCAGGCCCTCATGGCGGGCCATAGGTTTCCAATTCCCTTGTTTCTAAAGGAATTGTTACTCTACCTTAGGCTGACACCCGGGTAGCTAATGCCTAACATTTGGCGGATAGCCATAGGATGTATGGTCCTATGAGAACTAACCTTCAAGGGGAAAAATCCCCTTACACTTAACAAATTATTCTGTTGTTACTGCCTTAAGGAGCAGAAGCCCGGGTGGTTCTATTTTGCCAGTCGGAACCCGACTCTTACTTTAGTGATTGTGCTCCTGAGTTTCAACAGTGGGTGGAGGAACCGATATTTCTTTATCTCGAGTGAGGGTTGGGAGTGCCCCCCAGGGGAGGTCCCTGCCGTAAAGTTCAACCGAGCATGGGCGTCGGTCATCAACCTAGTCGTTAAGTCATGAATCTGTTGTCATTATATATATATATATATTCCATTATCGTTGTTTGAGTCATTTTATTTAAATTGCCTTATGTGTTTTTCCCACCTCATTTTCCTTATTTTTTTCTTTTTTTATTTTCTAAAGCAAATGAGCTATCCAACGAGGAGGAGGCTCGCATCCAGGTGGTAATAAACTACCATTCCCACACCTTCTCGGACCAAGCCACACCCGACCTACTCCATAAGTGTGGGTTTGGTCCAAACCCAGGTAACTCACCCGTCCTCATTCTAGTTGTCTTCCTTTCCTCTCTTTCCTTAAATTATTTTATTTTTTGTTAACTTTTGATCTCGGGTCTGTTTCTTATGTAGCGATGAAGACCGATAGAAAGTATATCTCCCGGGCCAAGAAAATTAGAGATGCTAGGGCTGAGGGGGCAAAGAAAATTGAGTCGTTTGTGACTGGCCAAACCGAGGGAGCTGTGTCCTCAAAAAAGAGGTAGCGGCACGTTGTCTCTAGGGGACCTTTTGAGTTTCAAGTCCCCGAGACAGTTCCATCACCTCCCTCGACTCCCGCTATTATCATCCAAGTTGTTGACTTGGAAGAGGACATGGCCGATTCCACTCCCGCTCCTACCTCTGGGATCCAAGCTGTGGTTTCTCATATGGCTACTCCCGTGACTGTCGTTGAGGCCCCTACTACTACTACCGAGGCCCCCGCCCGACGATCGTGACAACAACAACCTCTACTCGGGTGACATCTTCTTGTACTTCGGTCCCAATAGTGGGAGAGTCCTCATTAGGGCTTAGTTCTTGGCTGACGAGGCCAAGTCTAGGGAGGACTACCTTTTAGGGGGCGTTCCCCCGACACACCTTGAGTATATGAGGAAGAGCCTTACTTTGGCTACCGTACATCAAGATATGATGCATTACATAGCTAAGGTAAAATGTCTCATCCCTTTGTGTTTTTTGTTCAGTTTTTTTTTTAATCTTTTGTACTAACTCGGCCTTATTTTTGCAGACTGAGGCCCTGATGTCAGCCTTCATCCAGAAATATAATTTCTATGAGCAAGTTTGGGCCGAACATCTGAACCACCTCTCCCAGGTGAGGAACGAGAACAAGGCCATCCGGGAGGAAGCAAGGGCCATGATCAGCACCCCCGAGGGTAAACTGTAATGGTTTGAGGACTCTCGTGTCAACATAGCTGCAAAGGCCGCGAAGTAGGAGGCTTGTATTAAGGACGTGATGGCTTTCTTACGAGATGTTGAGAGGGATGTCTGTCGGGCGAAGGACAAGCTAGAGAATGAGAGGAACCGCTGCATTGCGATCAAGGACAATTTCAATGTCGCCTTCGAGAGCTCGATGAACAAGAGTGTAGTTGATGCCTTAGAATGGGTACGCCTTGAGGTAGAGGCAGAGAAAAAAAGGAGAAGGAGAAGAACATAGAAGAGGCCCTCAAGGTGGCTACAGCAAAGTACCTGGCCTCATACGATTTCGGGATCATTAGGACTGACTATTTCTGTGAAGGATTCGAGGACTTCCAGGACTTAGCGGCCAAGCGATTTCCCAACCTAGACTTCTTGTTTATTATTCCCGATGAGGGGGAAACTGGCCAAGGAGGAGAGGGAGCGACTGAGGAGACAATCGAGGAGGCGAAGGTTGCTGAATTCAAGGAATCAAAGGTCGCCGATCTTGGGGAGAGTGGTCGGGAGGAAGTTGCCCCGGGAGAGGGAGAGGTAGTAATGGGGGATGGAGGATGGCAACCCTTAAGAATAGTTGTATTATTTTAATTTTTTATTTTGTTAAACTGTTGTAAAATTTCAATAATATGAACGAAATCTTCTTTTGCCCCCCATCTGTGTGTATCGTTTATAGTTTACAATCTTTTTCTTTAAATTTTTTCTAAGTTTTGGTGTGGGTCATGGTGATTTCTTCTAGCACACCTTATTCGTATTTAGGTAGGCTGAGGTAGGTAACCTTTGTTGATGTACATTGTCAATTCCATATTGTATGAAATACATGGAGTGGTAGATTAGGCATGGCATGAGTACATTACATACCTTGAGTCATGTCTGTAATCAACAAGTGTTGGTTTCCAAGAAGAAAGACAAGCTCTATCACTTAAAGCCGAGGATGATCCATTCTCAAGATTGTCAAGGTTCGAAAGCTTGAAGATTCGAGGTTCATCAAGCTCAAGAAAGGTTTATGAAGGTATAAAACATGATAGACCTACGTCGAAAAGATCAAAAGACCTTGACATTACCTTATATACCAACTCATGCCTCCTACATAGATTCCCAAGTGAGTGGGAGTAGGATCAAAGCCTACTGGTAGAAAAACAGGGGAATTGAATCGATCCAGATGGGGTCAGATCAACCTGCACTTAGCGGATCGATCCGTTATTTACCAGATCGATCTGGCAAAGCTTGGGTGTCTCAAACTGAGACACTGGATCAATCCAGGGATGCCGGATTGATCCATGCAGATTAATCCGACATAACTGGATTGATTCACAATTGCAGAAATTCAAAAATAAAAATAGATCTACGTCAATGATTTTTTTACCGTTGGGGTAGATGCCAAATCAAGGGTGAACAACTATGCTCGTCCCCTATAAGTATGAGAGAAGCTCAAGAGAGCTCTCTAACACTCAAGAACATAAAAAAAAGGTATACTAAAAACAAGAGGATAAATCTTGAAAGAAAGAGCAAGGCATTCAATCCCACCATCTATCAAGTTGGCTCCATACATGAGCATCCATTGAAGATCAAATAGCCATTTAAGTGCTTCCCCAGCACTCTGCACGTAAAGGACAAGACGATGGAAGTAAGGTGAGGGGTTTACTCCCAAGTAAACCCTTGTAAAAAGCTCTAAGAAGCAAGAGGCACTCTTGGAAGCTTAGTGGAATCTATTAACATACAAGCTCAACAAATGAGCAACCACCTTCATGTGCATCAAGCAATACATAAACCTTGTGAGGTAAATTGTATTGATTTTAATATTTTCTTGTAGATCATAGCACCCGCCAGAGACACCGGGTGTAGACCATAGCATTACCGCCGGAGGCACCGATAGTGTAGACCATAACTGCCGGAGACACCGGGAGTAGAGTAGATAGGTTTTGTAATTTTAACCTTTATTTTAATGTAATTCAATCTAAATAAAATTTAGTAGTTCCGTTGTGAGTTTTGAAAGTGGATGTAGGCCCGAGTGTTGAACCAGTATAACCATTGTGTTGTGTATGCTTGTGGTGTGTGAATTGTCTCTTCTCTTGTTATTTACATGGCATGTTTAACATATTCCATATGATGTTTCATAATTGCTATTAAGTGAGATATTAACCAATTGAATGATTAAAATCAACAATTGTCATTACCTTGCACTTGTGATAATTGAACTACATCTTTGTGTGCACCAAATTCCAACATCTATAATAATATCTAAATTGGAATTTTAAGTGGGGATAATTAAAAAGAATTGTTATAAATCCTATTCACCCCCCTCTAGGATAAAATTGGACTTTCAATTAGGAGTGTAGGAATAATTAAGGAATTTTTCTAAGTATGAGTGCGTCTTGGGGTAATCAACTTTTACCTAACTGAGGATAAACAACGTAAAATTTCTCTAAGTGTTGGGATCCCTCTAGGATAATATTTTAAAGACGAATAAAGGTAGGTACTTAACTAAAATCAACCAAAATTTTCTAAGTGTAGATGCACGTTGGGGACAAAACTTCCTCAATTAAACTGAGGGGATGACCCGATGGGCCTTTCATGTTTAAGAAGAATGAGGGTCCCCGGTGGTACTCTTTTAGGGCTTAAGTCTTCTCCCCATGTGGGGGATTTTCTTGGGTGATGCCACCGGATATCTTCCAATGTTTCTATAATTTACATATCTTATTTGTGGGGGTGTAGTTGTACTTACTTGGTAAAGAGAAGTCGATTTTGGTTGCAACGTATGCGTTCTAACGAGCTTCGGGCCTCTTTACTCTAACGAATTTGAGGGACTCCTATTCGCCTTGCACTTTGTTCTGTCAAGGGATAGGTCGATTCTGTAACTCGGAGTTAGCCTTGTGACTTGATGGTTAATCTTGTGACCCGATGGCTAGTTTTTTTAGCATGAGTATAAAGCATGAGGCCATTGAAGGACGTGCCAATCTGGTGGCTTAGGGTTAATCTTGTGACCTGAAGGTTAATCTTGTAACCTGAGCATGAGGTGCGAGGAGCTGGAAGGATGGGTCAGTCTTGTGGCCTGGGTTCAGTCTTGCGACCTGAGGGTTAATCTTGTTACCCGAGGCTAATCTTGTAGCCTAAGCTCAATAGCCTGTAATTCTGTCGACCCTGCATAACTAGAACATTTCACTGGTTAAAATTATAACATCAATTTTATTGATAGTATTTTCTCAGATGTTCTACATTCCATGGCCACGGTAGGGGCTCCCCCTGCATTGTTTCAAGGTGGTAGGTCACGGGCTTATTGCAGCGTGTTACCCAGTAAGGCCCTTCCCAACTTGGTCTCAGCTTTCCCTCTATCCGGTCTTGTGTCACCAAACTCGCATTTCTACGCACTAAATCCCCGACTACAAATCTCCTTACCTTGACCTAGGAATTATAATATTTGACCATTTTTTGCTTGTAGGCATTGTCTGAAGTGCAACTTTGTTTCTTCTTTCTTCCAATAAGTCGAGGTTGCTTCTGAGGCCTTCTTTTTTTTCTTCTTTGAGTCAAAGTTTTCCGTTTTGTGCATGGACATTCCAATCTCGACAGGTATCACTACCTTGGTTCCAAATGCCAGCGAGAATGGCCTTTCCCGTATGAAAGTCCTCACCATGGTGCTGTATGCCCAAAGGGTGCTTGGCAGTTCCTCGGGCCAAAGGCCTTTGGAGTTGTCGGCCTCTTCTTGATTATACCCATGAGGGTTCAATTAGTGATCTCCACTTGGCCATTAGCCCGAGGGTGATCCGGGGAAGAGAAGTGATTCTTAATACTGAGTTTTACGTAGAATTCCTATTACCGGGCATTGTCGAACTGCTTGTCATTGTCGCTGATAATGACTCGGGGAATCCTAAACTGGCAGACGATGGACTTCCAGGTGAAGTCGCAAATGTTCTTCTCGATGATTTTCGCCAAGGGTGCAGCCTCCACCTACTTGATGAAGTAGTTGATGGTTACCACCAAGAACTTTATTTGTCCTTTCCCCATGGGAAGTGGGCCAACTATGTCAATTTTCCACTGTGTAAAGGGTCAAGGTCCTGCTATTAGAACTAATTCTTCAGCGTGCTTCTTGGGGACATTGGCAAATCTCTGACATTTGTCACACTTCTGTGCGAGGAGGGAAACATCTTTTTGTATAAATGGCCAATAGTATCTGACTCTGATTACTTTGTGGGCCATCGACCTGTCTCTCGAGTGGCTCCCACATATTCCCTCGTGTATTTCTCGGAGCACATAGTCAACTTCCTCATCGGATAGGCACCTAAGCAGGGGAAGAGTGAAGCTCCTCTTGTAGAGAGTGTCGCCGAGAAATAGATACTGACTCACCCATGTCTTCACTTTTCTTACTTCTTCCTTATCCTCGGCTAACTCGTCATTCTTCAAATAAATTATGATATGCCTAGCCCATTCAGGATCGAGGCTTACCATGTTGACTTCTTTTTCTTTTGTCTTCATACTTGACTTGGGTTGGTGACGCGAGTCTAGCTAACCTGTCGGCTTCTTCATTATCTTCTCGTGGGACCTGCTGGATACTGAAATACCCGAATCGGGACTTCTCTTTCTTCACTGTAGTGAGGTACTATTTCATACACCCATCCTTCACCCCATACTCCCCTTGCACCTGCCCTACCACCAATTGGGAGTCGCTGTTGACCTTTACCCTTCTGGCCCCTAGTGTGCGGGCAAGGTGTAGCCCTGTGATCATTGCTTCATATTTGGCCTCATTATTAGTCACCTGGAACCCAAACCTTATGGCATACTTGAGCATGATTCTCTCTGGCGTGATTAAGACAACTCCCCCGGCTACACTATTGGTGGAGTCGTCCACGTGTATAACCCATTCTGCCTGGCCCGCCTCCTCTTCTTCTTGTTGCTCATCTTACATTTTAGTCTCTAAGCCCGGTGCATAAGTGAATTTAGCGATGAAGTCTACAACAACTTGGCCCTTGATAGCTCCTTGAGGGTGGTACTCGATGTTAAACTTGATTAACTCCACCGACCACTTGACCAGTCTCCCCGAGGTCTCGGGTTTATACAATACGGTTATGAGCGACTGATCTAGTAGCACCCGGATGGTGTGGGCTTGAAAATAGGACCTTAGTCGTCAGGCCGTGATGACTAGTGTGAATGCCATCTTCTCCATCCTCGAGCACCTTTCATCTGCCCTCCTAAAGGCTCTACTAGTGTAATATACGGGTGCTAATATTCTAGCTTCTTCCCTTATCAGCACTGAGCTCACTGCTGTCTCTGATACCGACAAGTATATATAGAGCACTTCGCCTTGCTTTGGTTGATTGATCAGAGGCAGGTGGCTGAGGTGATCCTTGTCGCATTTTTCGTCCCAGTAGAAAGCTTTCTTCAGTAGGTGAAAAAAAAGAAAGGCACTTATCTGTGGCTTGGGATATAAATTGGTTCAATGTTGTTACTCTCTCGGCTAGTCATTGTACATTTTTTGTGTTCCTTAGCAAATGCATGTCTATTATGGCATTCACCTTCTCAGTATTTGCTTCTATTCCTCGTTGGGACACTATAAACCCGAGGAACTTCCCGACTGACACTCCGAAAGCACATTTGCCAGGGTTAAGCTTTATCTTATGCTTCCTCAAAGTCTGGAAAGTCTCGCTCAAATCTAAAAGGTGTTGCTTAGCTTGAAAGCTCTTCACCAACATATCATCCACATACACCTCAACGTTCCTCCTGATTTGGATTTTAAACATCTCGTTGACAAGTCTTTGGTAAGTCACCCCCCATTCTTCAGCCCAAAGGACATGACCTTATAGCAGTAGAGTCTTTAATCAGTGATGAAGGCCGTTTTCTCCTGGTCAGACTCATGCAGCTTTATCTATTGTACCCTAAAAAGGCGTCCATAAAGCAAAGGGTCTGGTGCCTGGCCGTAGAACCTACCAGGGTGTTGATCCTCAGAAGCGAAAAGCTATCTGTTAGGTTTGTCTTGTTGAGGTTGGTGAAGTCGACATACATACGTTACTTCTCATTTCGTTTTCAAACCATAACCATGTTTGTCAACCAGTCAGAGCAGTGGACTTCGCTTATGAAGCGGGCTTTTAGAAATTTCTCCACTTATTCTACGACTGCTTGATTTCTCTCTAGGTTGAAATTTATTTTATTCTATTTAATGTGTCTCGAGACCGAGTTTACATGTAGCCGATGTTCAGCCAGTCTAGGTTCTATTCCCGACATGTCATCATGCGTCCAGGCGAACACGTCTCGATTCTCGATAAGAAAGTTCTAAAGCTGCCTCTTAAGTTCTTCTGATAGGTTTGACCCTACCTAGGTAACTCTATCTGGCTTATTGGAATTTAGGATGATGTCCTTAAGCTCCCCTCCTGATTCTGCCACCACTTAGGTCCTTTCATCTTAGACTTCTAGGCCAGCGATCGCCATGGATTCTTTTGGGGCCGGCTCTTATTTGAGCGAGGCCATATAACACTCTCTGGCTACCACCTGATCACCTCTGACCACCTTGACTCCCCCTCGGTTGAGAAGCACATCAAAAGATGGTAGGTTGAGGTGACCGCCCTAAGTTGATTCAGCGTTGGCCTCCCTAAGATTACGTTGTATGTAAAGGGACAGTCGACCACTATGAAGTCAACTACCCGGGTGACTTGCCGTGCTCCCACCCCGATAATGACTAGAAAATCGATAGTTCCCAACAGGAGAAACCTGTCACCCATAAATCCCACTAAGGGTGTTTAAATGGGCTTAAGCTTGTCTCGTTCGATACCCATTTGGTCGAAGGCTGGGAGGTAGAGGATGTCTATTGAGCTTCCATTATTGATAAGGATACGGTGCGTGATGTAGTTTAAAATAACTAATGTCACCACTAAGGCATCATCGTGCGGCTGACTCACCCCTCGGGCGTCTTCTACAGAGAAAGTCATTGGAGGATGCTTTACTTTGTAGTTCTTTATCAGCCTCTCTATCATCATCATCTGTCGGTCTCTCTCTGTGAATCTGCCCCACGTGCGATCTTTTTGCTGAGTTGGACTCTCCACCCCCGGTAAACCAGCCATCTATTACTCTTATTTCCCCTATCAACCCTTATGGTATTCCCTCTCCCCTAATAGGAGGGTCCTGGTGGGTGTCCTCTCATCTGATTGGGTGTTGCTCAGCGATCTCTGTAATCACCCTCATTGAATAAGGTTCCTACTCATTGAAGTCAAAGCAATCATTGGTGTCATGACCATGATCTCAGTGAAAATGATAGTACTTATCGCGATTTCTCTTCTTTAGCGAGGCTTAGATCCTTTCAGGCCACTTGATGCTTGGATCGTCCTTTATATGTAGGAACACCTACTCCACGGGCGCATTGAGGGGAGTCTAGTTTTGAAACCTACTCGGGGGAATGTTGACTTGGGGTCTGACCCCACGATTGTTGTTGTCTTCTCTGACCCGACCACTTCTTTCCTCTCGTCGTGCTTGTTGCTGCTCCCTCTTCCTCTTATCAGACTGTGAGCTAGGCTCGACATCTCACTCTTGTCTGGCACTGAGGGTGTCCTCGACATTCATATATTATTGTGCCTTCACCATGTGGTCGGCCATGCAAGATGAGGGATTCTTGGAGAGAGAAAATGAACTTGGAGGGCAGCAACCTTGCCATGAGAGCGGCCACAATCACCTTCTCCTTGGCATTATCTACTTGTAGCATCTCTCTATTGAATCAGGTCATGTAGTCTCGCAGGGACTCTCCCTTGTTTTGCTTAATGTTCAACAAATATATGGCTGTCTTTCGTCGCCTATAAAGTAGCTGACAAATTGTTGGCTTAGCTCTATGAATGTCGGGATGCTGTTTGGCTTCAATCAGCTAAACCACACTTTAGAAGAACCCTTGATTATCGTAGGGAAGGCCCGGAACATGATTTCATCAGGGGGCCGCCTGGAGATTCATATGTGTCTTGTACACCTCCAGGTGGTCGAGGGGGTCCTTGTTGCAGTCTAACATCTCCATCTGAGGCAACTTAAACTTGTTAAGGAGTGGTCGAGTCATTACCTCCAGGGTGAAGGGATGGTCCGTCAGCTATATTAACTCGTCAACGGTGGCCAGGGCTTTTCCTTTGAGAGCTTCCTTCATGGTCCCCATCTACCTCCTTATGTCCTCTATTCTTTCCTCCCAGAGGTCTAGGATGTGGATCATTTCTCCAAGTTGGCTCACCTCTTAGAATCGATAGGCCGTGCCACTCACCGCCTCATCTTTGCACTCCTAGTCGCGGCTTCTGGTTAAGGGGTGTGGGGTCCCAATCATCCCAAGTGGTGGTTGTCGGTCGCTCCTCGATGGCCTCACAGCTCTTGTATGATTTCTCGGTTCTATTCCATCAGCAACTATATGTTTACCATCAGTCCTTGGATCTTATACTTTAGGACAACTACCCTTGGAGTCTCAAGGCATGCACTATCGGAGACAGAGGTTTCTCGTTCGTTAGGTGGGGCACCCTCGTTGTGTTGACCTGTCATTGACCTGGTTTTGACCATGTGGACCTTAGGTTCTAAGGGAAATGGTATTCCCACAAACGGTGCCAACTGATTGCGTATTGATGTAGCAAGATCCTTTACGCTGATTAGATGGTCCTACGATCATCCAGGTCCCTGACAGAGTAGGCTCTGCACACACGGAACAAGAGAAGGTCAGGAAGCTAGGCGTCGATAGGATGCCGTCCTCTAGTTCTCCGACGATTAGGTCATATAACAGGGGGACTATAGAAGTAGAGCTCTCTC
>JAOXJP010231968.1:0-10548 GCA_025762735.1 Platanus orientalis | reverse complement strand
TCACCCATGCATCTCATGCTAAATGTGAGCCCTCCACCTCACTTTTGCTAAACTCATCTCCACCCTCCACCTAGCAATTCTTAGGATCAATCACAACCATCCAATTTCGTGATACCTAGGGTTGACTACCAAAAACCCTAATTTTAAGAGGAAAAGAGGAAGAAGAAGGTGAATTAACAAAGCTTGCATCAACTCTAGGAAAGGTAAGCCTAAACCCTAGTCCAATTCACTCCACCTTGCTTAATACATCTCTATTAGTTATTGTCATGCTTTCAATTTTATGCTAGAATCCTGTTCTACGCTAGGTTACATAGTAGAGGCTTAATAGCTTCTACTTGCTTCTATTTTTTACATATTATCATGCTGAATTTATTGTGATTTTTGTAGAAGACTACTTGAGCCCAAATTTGACTATGTTAGGCTAGACATATAGACCATGTTGTGTATTTAATTTCATGAATTTATGACCTATGAAAGGCCTCGAGATGGCCTTCCAAACAAACTTAAAAAACTAGGTCTTTTGAGACCTAGTTTTGGTAAATACTTGTTGATTTTAATTAGAATTTTTTGTGCATAATTTGAAGCTCAATTTTTTATATGTTGTTCATATATATCTCCCCTATTATCATGCTTAATTTCATAATTTTTACAAAACTAAGGGCACCAAAATTGAGAAATCCAGTTACTAGATTTTCTCCTAGTAACTACACCTGTTTTTTAAGATAATTAAAAACAAGCATCAGAAAAATAAACAAGCGTTGGGATCTAGGACTTACCCCAAGGAGCCCTGATTATTCTCCTGATCTGTCCTAACGCAAATATACCCTCTAGGAGTGGTTCCTGTGCACGAGCACCTCTATAGGCCCTCATTTCTGTCCCAACGCCTATTTGTTAAAAAATAGGCGTTGGATGGAAATTGAGGATTTGGAACAACTTTTAGGCATTAAGCTTGGGCCTTAAAAATTTACCCTTCTTAAAAATGCTCTGAGTGTAAGTCACCCCTAGGACCAGTGTCAAGACCCAAGAGAGGTCCCACCCCTCTAGGCCGCACTATGGTGGCCCAAAAATCCACTTGGCTGCTGTTTCAATACCTAACGCCTGTTTATTCCCTGAATTAAATTCAGGCATTGAACAAATAGGCGTCAAACCAAAAAAAGGCATTAGGCTTGTGACAGATGACTATGTGGCCCACTTTAGGAGATCATATCTTCATAGGGCTTGTCCCTAGGTCCTCTAGGGTTCCACAGTGTAACCCTAGAAGATATTCCCTTCCTCAAAACATGGATCCCACAGTGCTGGATCCACAAAACCACCCCAAAAGATTGCACAAAGGTGACAATCTGATCAAATTTCTCAATGTCCATTTTACACCCTAAATTAAATTCAGGCATTGGAAAAGTAATCGTTGAGGTGATAAATAAGCTTAAGCCTGTAAACCAGAAAAATTCACCTTTTTCTCTTTTCTCCCCCTTCTTTTAGGGTTAGCATCTAACCTTGAAAGGTCAAACAACAAACCATTTAGAGGGGTCTATCATCCCTCTAAAGACCTAACCCATGAGGGGTCTTCTATATTTAGAATAAGATAAATTTAAAGACAAATCTTGAACTGTTCATTATCCAATGCCTGTTTATGCCCTGAATTAAAATCAGGCATTGAAAAACAGGCGTTATGAGCACAAACAGGCATTAGGCCTGAGAAAAATTCAGCAAACCTCTAACTTCAATTAAATAAGGTGTAGACATTTTAATTCACACTTAACAAGGCATGGAGATAGACATAGGATTAAAACTCATATGAATGGGAGAAGCCACCCTAAAAGGGCAGGTATTTTGGGAGCCTAACACCTTCCCCAAGTGCAACCAAACAATTTGCCCTTTTTCTCAGGAATGTAGACCAATATTAGGAGTTAAACCCCTAGACCCTTAGATCTAGACTTCTCTTCTTCTCCTGAAGATGAGAACTGATGTCCAACTCTATCGGTTAACCCCGAGTTGGTGGCAACTCCCAAAAAAGCCTAACCCTCCTGTAAAAAGGGTTAACGACCTCTCACACACCAGCATTGCACGCCGAAGAAGTAGGCCCGGAAACCATGAGCGGGGAGGGGGAATCCGAACCCCCCTCCCCGAACAACTGACGTCCACAGAGTACAACTCCCTTCTTCTGGATATTTGGTTTGAAGGTCATCTCAAAGGTCTGGAGTGACCCAACGAGCTCTTCTACAACTAAGGTATCAATATCTTTGCTCTCTTCAATAGTAGTCACTTTGGGTCTAAATCTTTCTGAAAGTGATCTAAGGATCTTCCTTACAATCACATCAGATTTCAGTGGGTCTTCAAGTCCTACTCTAGAGTTAACTAAGTCTTAAAGCTTAGTATAGAAGTTGATGAACTGTTCATCCTTCCATTACAAGTTCTTTGAACTTAGTGGTAAGCATTTGAAGTTTTAACTTTTTAACCGCACTATACTTCTGGTGTTGTCGGTCTTTCCCAATCTTGGTGGATAGATATCCACACAGACAAGTCCATAGCCTGAAGGAATGTACTCATTCTTATTTTCCAGTATAGATAGTTACTCTCATTAAAGAATGGGGGTTTTGTGGTTAAGCTACTTCTAGGTTGGCCATCTAGTGTTTTCTACTCTAGAAATTATTTGATCTTTCCACTCCGGTAATCAAACCGTTTGTGAGCAACCTTGCTTTGATACCAATTAAAAGTCCAGTAATGATCCTAGAGGGGGTGAATAGGATAATTTAATTTTTAATTCTCTTTTTCTTAATTTACTTAATCTTGTTTGATTTCAATGAAAGACTTTTGATAAGTAAATTAATTATCTATGAACCAATCATAGACCATGAAGTTCCATCATACACTATAGTCTTACCTATAACAGAGCGGGAACAAGGCTGAGAGTTCCCTACAATTGATTGTTTAAGCCTTTTAGTCCCAAGTGTTATGTGCATAATTAAACTGAATTAACTAACGAATGATGTGATGAGATAAATGAAATTACTCAAGAAAAACATCAAGCACACAACACAATAGATTTATAGTGGTTTGGTACAAGCTAACGTCCACTTTTAAATGATCACGACCCAGCTATGTAATTTTATTAAGATTGAACAAGTACAATTAAGGCTAAAATTAAATAAGGCCTAACTACTTATAATGCAAGCCAATCCACACTTAGTGGCTTCAGCGAGTGTGGACTACACTTCCGGTGTCTCTAGAAGAAGTGCCAAGTCTACACTATCAATGTCTTCGGGGATAGTGCCTGGTTTATTCCCAGTGTCTCCAGCGGGAATGGTCTACACCTATGATTAGGTGCTTAGGTATACACTACTAGTTTCTCTGGTGGTAGTGTCAAACTCTCGGTGTCTCTAGTGAGAGTAATCATAAGTGAACATACCTCTTGAAGGTTGATGTTGCTATACACACAGTGTGGGATCACTCCTTGAGAAAGATGTAACTTTTGAATCCTGGTCGAATTTCTGATTGAATAACTCTTAAAATCGCCTCTTAATGGTATGCCTTAGCAGGAGCAAGGAGGGGACTTTGAATTGATCTTTCTCCTATCTCAGTCTAGGGAGTTATGAGCACTTTAATCGAGACCAAAATCTTTCTCAGAACTTTGGAGAAGGTTGGAGCAAAGTATTTCTTTAAAAAATTTTGAATGCATTTCTTTGCCTTTCGGTGCGTACCCTAATTTATAATGGACTTAGATCCTTATTGTCCATTGGATAGGAATCATCTTTAACATATATTTTTTATTGTCATTCATTATTTTCCATTTTTGTAAGATTTTCTAGTCGTTACCCTCATTTTTGGCTAGTTTTGTCACTTTGGATCAATCCAAAAATGTTGAAATCTCAGTCAAAGGCACCCGAGAGTTGTTGGTTCAATCTTGGAGGTTTAGATCAATCCAAATTATTTGAATCTAACTAGGAGGTTTAGATCAATCCTAAATTGATCTTACTATCCTGTAATACCACAAAAGTGTACTTAGAGGACTTCAATGACTTTGGGATCGTTCCTCCTTGGTTTGGAAAGGTTCATAGGTCTTCGAATCTCTTCCTTGGACACTCAATTCACATACTTTAGCTATGTTACTTTTTTGATCTTAGAATGAGTTATGAATGCTTCAGAATGCCTTGTATGCTTCTAGCTAGCTTTCCATGAGGTCTTCTTGAAGTCTTAAAGTTATTCTTCATGTAGCTTGAGACCAAGATCCTCTTAAACTATAACATGACTCCACACATATCCTAGTCTATACACTGCTTTGTATTTTATAGTTCATGAAATTTACAACACTTTACATTAACATTGTCATCCCATGTGGCAGCCATTGCCTTCTTTTTTTGCCCTTGGATTTTGATTTCTTATTGGCACACTAAGAAGCAAAGTGACCATGTCCTTTGTGTTCATAGCAAATGCCTTCATCCTTAGAGATTTATTTTCTCCTTAATGAATCCTTAGGGTTTCTAGAGGAAAATTTTCTCCTAAGATTTTTTGTATTCGTTTTGTAAAATTTCCTAAATCCTCTTGTCATGAAGACCATCTCATCATCAGAATTCTCTTCCGAACTTGACATCTTTTCAACTTTGAGTGCAACTCCCTTCTTCCTGATATTTGGTTTGAAAGTCATCTCAAAGGTCTAGAGTGACCCAACAAGTTTTTTTACTATTAAGGTGTCAATATCTTTGCTCTCCTCTATAGCAGTCACTTTGGGTCTAAATCTTTTTGGAAGTGATCTAAGGATTTTCCTTACAATTACATCGGATTTCAATGGGTCTCTAAGTCCTGCTCTAGAGTTAACTAAGTCTTGAAGCTTAGTATAGAAGTTGATAAACTGTTCAACTTCTTCCATTCTAAGTTCTTCGAACTTAGTGGTAAGCATTTGAAGTTTTAACTTTTTAACTGTACTGGTACCTTCATGGGTTATTTCTAGTACGTCTCATGTTTTCTTAGCCAAAGTGAGTGAGCATATTCGCTTGAACTCATTTGGGCTAATTGCACAAAAGATGCCATTCAATGCCTTATAGTTTGCAATGTGGGGTTTTTATAGTTTTATTCCACTGTGCTTACAGCATTGTCGGTCTTTTCTAACTTCGTTAGATAGACATCCATATGGACAAGTCCATGGCTTGAAAGAATGTACTCATCCTTATTTTCCAGTATGGATAGTTACTCCCATTGAAGAATGGGGGTTTTGTAGTTGAGTAAGCTTCTTTTAAGTTGGCCATCTAGTGTTTTCTACTCTAGGAATTCTTTAATCTTTCCACTCTGATAGTCAAACCATTTGTGAACAACCTAGCTTTGATACCAATTGAAAGTCCAGTAATGATCATAGAGGGGGGGTGAATAGGATAGTTCAATTTGTAATTCCCTTTTTCTTAATTTACTTAATCTTATTTGATTTCAGTGAAAGACTTTTGATAAGTAAATTAATTATCTATGAACCAATCATAGACCATGAGGTTCCGTTATACACTATAGTGTTACCAATAGCGGAACAAGAACATGGCTGATAGGTTCCCTACACTTGATTGTTTAAGTCCATTTACTTTCAAGTGTTATGTGCACAAGTACAATGAATAAACTAATGAATGGCGTGATAAGATAAATGTAATTACTTAAGACAATTATCAAGCACACAACACAACAGATTTATAGTGATTCTATACAAGGTCTACGTCCACTTTCAAAAGCTCATAACCGAGCTATATAATTTTATTAAGATTGAATAAGTACAATCAAGGCTAAAATTTAATAATGCCTAACTACTTGCAATGTAAGCTAATCTACACTTAGTGTCTCTGGCGAGTGTGGGCTACACTTTTGGTGTCTTCGATAAAAGTGCTAAGTTTATACTATCAGTGTCTTCGATGATAGTGCCTGGTCTATTCCTAGTGTGTCTGTGGGGAATGGTCTACATCTACGATGTAGTGCTTAGGTCTACACTACCGATGTCTCTGGCAAGAATGGTCTACATCTACGATGAGGTGCTTAGGTCTACACTACTGGTGTCTCTAGCGCCAATGTCAATCTCTCAGTGTCTCTGACGAGAGTAATCACAAGTGAATATAAATTAAACTAGCATAACATACCTCTTGAAGGTTGATGTTGTTATACACACAATGTGTGATCATTCCTTATTGAGCAAGATATAACTTTTGAATCTTAGTCAAGTTTTCTGTTGAACAACTCTTGAAATTGCCTCTTAATGATTGGCCTTAGCAAGAGTAAGGAGATGGCTTTGAATTGGTCACTTCTATCTCAGTCTAGCGAATTATGAGCACTTTAATGGAGACCGAAATCTCTCTCAAAACTTTGGAGAAGATTGTACAAAGTATCTCTTCAACAATATTTGGAAGCGTTATTTTGCTTTCCTGTGCTTATCCTAATTTATAATGGATTTAGAACCTTGTTGTCCATTGGATAGGAATCATCTCTAATGGTTATTTTTTATTGTCATTCATTATTTTTCATTTTTGTATGATTTTCTAACCGTTACCCTCATTTCTAGAGATTTCTATCACTTTGGATTGATCTTAGATTGATCCAAAAGTGTTGAAATCTCACTTGTAAGTACCCGAGAGTTATTGGTTCGATCCCGGCTCAACCCAAATAAGTTGGATCAAACTAAGAAGTTTGATCGATCCTACTGTCCTAAAAAATGCATTTGGAAGGTTACAATAAATTTGGGATCGTTCCTCCTTGGTTTGGGAAGGTTCATAGGTCTTCAAACCCCTTCCTTAAGTCACATACTTTACCAATTTTACCTTTTTGATCTTGGAATGAGTTGTGAATCCTTCAGAATGCCTTGTATGCTTTCGGTTAGCTTTCCATGAGGTCTTCTTGAAGTCTTTAATGTATTCTTTGTACATCTTGAGACTACAATCTTCTTAGACTCTAACATGACTCCACACATATCCTAGTCTATACAATGCTCTGTATTTTATAGTTCATGAAATTTATGACACTTTAAATTAATAGATTTTCCTAAATTGAATCAGTTAGTTTTGATCGAACTAGTAAGATTGAATTGATCCAAACAGGTTTTCTCAACATTAACCTCCTTGCACTAAAATGCTCATAACTCTCTATAAAATTCAGAATTGATCTCCATTTATTATGCTAGAAACCAGACTTTAAGACATTCCATGGATATATGGATTGAACTCTAATTCACTTGGGATTAGTGTCTGTGGTCCAAGGAAGTTACCTCAAATCTCTGGGCTTGTTAACACAGACACCTTATAGGTAAATGAGCATAACTTCTTCTAGGAAACTCGTAATTTCACATCATTTATTTTGATAAAAATTAGACTCCTAGATATTTCCATCAAGGTATGGCATACCTCCCATTCTATTGAGATTTATATCAGTGGGCATGTGAAGGAACCTAAAATGAAAAATTGGGATAACTTTTGAACTTGACAGATTTAAGGCCTAACTTAAGTCTTACACTTCTAACTTAGTCCAATGGGTTCCTATACCACTTTATGATATATCTAAACATGTGAAATAATAATTTTACCCTTATAAGAGTAAAATTATATTTTTACCCTTTAAGTGAAATGTGGGTCGTTACAACAACACCATCTAAAAACAAGAAGCAAAGCTTTGTAGACTAGACAAGTCGCTTATAGAAGGTTCGTTGACACAATGAAAACCCGTCTTTTTCTCTTAAAGACCAATTCCACTCATAAGAGTTCATTCAAAAGGAGAAGACTTGTCAAAACCCCATATTTTGAATTAAAAAAAAAAGCGATTTAAGCATTCACAAACTATAAGCTATGAAGACTTCCTTACTCAACTAGAATAGAGACAATAAAGAAGTAAAGCTATCATCCCACAGGTAAGATTGAAGACCTCTCTTTTCTCTTCACTTCGATAGCATATTTTTCATACGGGTGCAATATTTAACACTACAACAAAATTAGTTTTTGGTAACATATCTTTAGGTAGCATTTTTGTAAAAATGTTGTATAAAGATTATAATATGCAACACTTTCTATAGAAAATATTGCGAAAAGGAAATAAATGAATATGCACCATTTTTAAAACGCTACAAAAACTGAAAAAAGCAGCATTTTTATAAAACGCTACAAAAAATTATATTTATATAGCATTTTTAAGCACTGATTAAAGAAATTGTAAATCTCTGTTATGTCTCAGCACAAAATAAGCATATGCAACGTTTTTTATATTTTTATAACGCTATATAAGCTTGTTGCGCAAACCTTTTTTCCCTCGTTTCCTCCCCGCAAAAAGCAGTAGCTCTCTCTCTAGATTTAGGGCATTTTTCCCATCCACCAAAAGCTCTCCACATAGCCAAATCTTATGAGCTTCCTTAATCGCCCCACTTCCATAACTCGATATCAGGGTTTCGTGATTCTCACTACCAGTAGGTTGAACATTCAAGTAGGGAGAGCCAAATCTTAGGGTTTCATGATTCTCACTACCACCGCTAAGGTAATGCACGCCTCTTTATTGGATCTTTAATTTTTTTTCTTCTATGTTTTTGGTGTGATTTAAAGTTTGTATGGTACTTTTCTTTTGATTTTTAGAATTTTAAATACCTTGATTTCTCATGATGAGGCTTAATATTTTTCTTCTAGGTTTTTGAGTTGAAAAGGGGGGATTTTACTGGTTTTGGTCGGTTTAGAAGGATATATTGATAGAAACCCATAGAGTCGAGTGGTTTTAGGGTTTTTAGAGTAAAAAAGAGGGAGAGTATAGTATTAGTAGCTTGAGAATTCTAGGCCGGTAGTTGCGAAAGATTAATAAACCATTTAGTCATTTCTCAGAAGAGATCTGTGCTAGTTTTAGTTGAGGAACTTCAGTGTAGGTATATCCCTGAGTCTAAAATATTTCTGGGCGCCATCAAGTGAGTACTGGTAATTCCATTTGATTTTTTATTTGTTTTTACTGTCTAGAGCTTTGCACAGGAATTTTAATTGCAATTCGTGATGGAAAGCGAGGGATCTGGAAGCTGACGTGCAGAGTACCGAGAGAATTGCAGGGGCTATTGGAAAAGCTTATCTCTATTTTTTTGCTTCTCTACTCACCTTAATCTTTCATCGAGGCTTTGTCCAAATATGAAGATCTCGTCAAATAGCTAGCTTGCGGCATCAATTCCTGAGTGCATATCGACATAGGGGTTTAAAAGGCATCTTTTTTCTCGTTTGATTTCATTTAGTCTAGTAATATGTCTTTCTCTACGTCTGAGATTAGGAATCACTATCCCTGAAGTGCTCAGCAGACTTTCCTTCTTCCCACAAGGTACGTATAAAGTTCTATGGGTATGTAACAAGCTGTTGATAGTATTTTTTGTGATGATATCAAGACCCAATATTTGGGTTTTGACTGTATGTAATAGATAACCCTTGGTTCAACTTCCTGGAAAAAGGAGAATGGCCATGTGAATTTCATTCAGTATTGCTTCTTTTATAACTGGATGGTTGGGATAAGGCTACACTAAATGTTTTTGGATCTAGATTTTTTCTAGTATAGGTTAGTCATTAGCAATTAGGAGGAATTAATTGCAAAAAAGATGAGTGGGGCTATGTTTGTAGCTATAGCTGCTGCCATTGGGAACTTTTTGTAGGGATGGGATAATGCAACGATTGCAGGTGACTTTTTTAGTTGCTTATGCTACTTCTTTGTTCTAAATGCAATGTTCTTTATAGTTTTAAAACTTCTAAATTGAGAGATTGAGAAACCATGAGGTTGTGGGCTTATCCAATTTAATTACCCAAGAAGAAATTAAACTTATATTGAAGGAAACCCAGTATCAAGGATGGTGATTTGATTCTAAATAGTTGAAGTTGTTTCTGTGCATGCGGAGGCCAACTTCTTATAAATTATCTCTAGTAATTAAATGTGCATCGTTGGTTTGGCCATGGAATGTTATTTCTCTTTGCTTTCTGATTATACTGATCTTCAAGACTAACTTTAAATCATTATGTTTCTTTTCGGTTAGTTCTAGTTAGTATAGGTTGGTTTAGGAACCTTGTAGCAGGGCTATCTTCATGATAAAGAAAGTCATCCTATTTCTTGAATGAAATGGCTTCATATAGAACCTGAACTTGTCATCTGAGTGAAACACCAAAAGAAGAATCTATGAGTTCTATGTTCATATAGAACTTAGGCATCTGTCATTGGCCTTCCTAACAAAGGCATTGTTGGTTGCAAATGAAATAGAAATTTATAAAGTTGTGGAAGCATAATGAGATGTAGAACTGGGCTAGCAGAAGGGTTTGTTGAGTTCAACTAATATATTTCTTGTTTTAAACCAGACTATTTTCAATGCACCAACTAGGAATGAACCGCTGGCTTTAGATATGAACAACATGGGATAGGAGTTACTAAAATCTGTGGATTTATTTTTCTGTGATAGGAGTTACTAAAACCTAGTGGACTATCTTTCATTTGCAGATTCAGATTCTAGTAGTTCTTCTAGCAATGAATCAGATGGTGTTAAAGCTTCATCTCCAGTGAACACCAAGGTACATCCATGTTATTAGTAAATCTTTATGTAGTTTC